>CATIWC010002511.1:0-102674 GCA_948472305.1 Vicia faba | reverse complement strand
ATATATATACTTTATTTTGTTAAATAATTAGAGCAAAAAATAATACATTTTTATTTTTATTAATATTTTACACTAAAAAATACCTTTTTTTAATATACTTTTATTTTTGTACAAATTGATTCATTATTGTATATAAATAATAAATAATACTATTTATGTAAGAAATTAGGGTTTTTGCCCTAAAAAACAAAAATAATTGAAATTGACTTTTTATTTATTTATATTTCACATTAAAAATACTTTTTACATACATAAAAACTTTTTTTGCATAATACATTTTATCTAACATTTATTTATTGTATTTTATTTAATTATTGTACATTATAATATTATGTCTTACACATTCAATTTGGTTGTAATAATTTAGGATTTAATTTCTTGCAAAATAATCCCCAATTCAAATTTGTACCCCCTTCCCTATATCATGTTGTAATCGTGTAGAATTTAAATTCTTGCACCTTTAAGCTTTCAATTATGCTATGATTAGACTTAAGGTTTTGTATGCAAAAAATCAAATTAACAAATAGTTTGACCTAATCCAAGATAAAAGTGCATGAAAAAACAAACACAATGCACACTTGCATCCCTAGGGTTACAATCCACTTGTTGCCTTCAAAAATGGGCCATGATATGCATGTCAAGTACTTTGGCAAAACAAAAACAAAACAAAAGATCATAGTCCCTCGATGACGCTATCTGAGTTGCCTAAGCAAAAATGATCAAGTCCCTCAAGAAAATTGCCAAAAATACTTGACACTATTGCTATCATGGTCTATGCGATGACCCGAGCATGTCCCGTTTAACATCCTAACACAAGGTTGTTCACCAAATACAATGGTGAAACAACACTGTTAAAAGGGTTAAAAACATAAGAAAGATCTTTGAGTAAAATAGGGTAGACAACTCTTAGTTACTTGATCAAAACTTGCAAAAAAACATCTTTGCTATTTTCAAAACACACTTCACAACACAATTTCAAAACCCTACTTTCAAACATTGAAAACTTTTCAAAAGACAAAAACACCTTTGTATACATTCAAACAAGAATCATTACAAAGGTTGCCACAACGATGGCCTCTTTTCAAAACATCTTTCAAAATCACACACAAAGCACCATTTCAAACAATTGAAGAGCACCATTTCAAACAATTTAAAAGCAAAGCAAGTGATCTAAGCAAGTAACTAAGAGCCCATGGATAACCACGGATAGAAAGGGTGCTAATACCTTCCTTTTCTATAATCTACTCCCCGAACCCAAGAAAACATCTCAAAGGTCTTTCCTGTGCTTTTTAACCTTTCCTTAGGATAAAATAAAAAGTCGGTGGCAACTCTTGCTAAACCGAAACATTTGCGAACACAAAACGCAAAATCCCAAGTCAGTTCTCCCACCGTATCATAGTATGGAACTTCTCCCTCCTGAACAGGCTCAACAATCATCGGTAGAATAGAAGGATAAGGCATCATAAGATTTTGAGCGCGGGTTCGTACCCACTTGAGGTAAGGCTCAAGAGGGATGGAAGTCTTGTGTCCCAAAGTCTTGCTATCTACCTTGTTTGGCATCCTCCAAGCTCGGATGAATCTCTGGCGAAGAGCTTGATTGTCGTTGTCATAGTCAAAAACCAAGCCTTGAATCAGCATATCATATGGGCCATCCCTTCGGGCATAACCAAACTGTCTTAGAGCCAAGCAGGGGTTGTAGGTGATGCCTCCCTGTTGTACCCCAAAATTTGCCCTCCCATATTCTTCAATATTTGCCAAAAGCAAGCTTCAAAATTTCCCCAAGGGTTGCACAGTTCAAGGGCCTCCTAACAGTCAAAAACTAGGGTTTTGGTTCTGACAAAGAAAATGAAGTTTACAAGGGTCCAATCAAGTCCCACATGCCTATAAACATGGTCAAGCATCCTCATACCAAGTTTCAAGACTTACAGCACAAAATTGCACAGTCAAAAACCCTAATTGCACTACAGTCAACTGTAGGGGCAAAATGGTCATTTGACAGTCAAAAGTTCAAATTTTTGGTCAACATCTTATTTTGAAGCCACAAACATCATTTGATCAATTCTTGATCATGATTCTCAAAGCTTGGTTCAAAAAGTCTCAAGATGCAAAAGTTTCCATATTTGGACAGTTGAAAAAGTCAACTGTAACTTGACCAAGGCATAACTTCCACATGGATTATCAGAAAAATTCCATCCAAAGCTAATTTTGAAGATAAAGACATTTCCTACAACTCCTCTTCACACTTCAAGTCCAAGAAATGCCCTCACAAAAAGTTATCAATTTCAACATTACAGGTCATTTTCAAAAGTCAACAAAAAGGGACTTTAAGTCAAAGGACATAACTTGAGATTGGTAAATCAAAATGACATGGGACTAAAGACATTGGTTATAGGACTCAAAGGCCTTTCCAAAATGTCCAAGAACATGAGCAAAGCTTAAAAATTGAGCAAGTTATGCCTTGTGGAAGTTGGGAAATTTTTGGATATTTTGAAAAGTCAACATTGCTTCAAATGTCTTAAAAATGCTAATGGGCCACATTTTCTTCCAAGAATCATCATCCAAAACATGTGCACGACCATTTGGCCCAAAGGGAAGTTTTTCATCATTTTTATTTATTTATTTGAATTTTTAATTGCTAGAAATTCATTTAATTAATTAAAATATATGAAAAATACCAAACCTAAGTTTTTAAATCTTTTTATGCATGGAATACACTCAATATTTCGTGCATGATCAGATTTGGAAAGAATCCATGTGATTGGACATGATTGGTATCAAGTTAGCATGAAAAAGATTGAAAAATTATGGCATGGAAAATCAAATATTTTCTCATCAATTCATTGATTCTTTGGATCAAATTTTGAACCCTAATCATTCACACATATATACTAATGCCAACCCTAATGTTCATAACCAAAAAGCTGCGCCAGAAATCCATAACCAAGTTTGAGTTTTTGACAAGAAATTCAAAAACTGAAAACCATCTTCCAGTGCGATTCAAGGCCAAATAATTATTCTATCGTGTTCCTGAAGCTTCAAGGAAGGAGTTTGAATCAAAACCATAAGCTCTAACACCAAGAAACGTGAGAACAATCGTGTCCTGTACAAAAAAATTTCACATTCTTGCATCATGACTCATGCGTTTTCTGTAGTTTTTAACATTTGATTTGTGTTATTTGACTCATTACAAAGCTAACTACATGATTTAATTGAGTTTTTAAGCATTGTGCGTGATTTCACCATGGATGCATGCTAGGGTTACCAAGCTGTGGAATTGGGCGTTTTTGAATCTTGTAAAATTAGGACACCTTAATACCATGGATGAAATCAGGGAGCTTGGACGAATACAACACACCCCTCGCGCCTAATTTATGTGATACCATAGCCTAATCGCTATTTTGAAAAACGGCATATTTTGGGGGGGTTTAAAACCCCCGCTAACCCTTTTTATATTTCAGGAAAAAATCAAACGAGGAAGAAGAAGAGTAGGTGGCACCATCTGGTTGGAACATTTGAATTTTCGCGCTAAATCAGCCACTAACGCTTGTTTTATTTTATGTTATTTGTTTGCCATTATATAATCAAAGCGCGTCAAGAGCTCCAGTGGCAAGGCATGTGTATGGTAATCTCTGGGACCTGGGTTCGAATCCCAGGTCCCCCACCCCTTTCCATATTATTTTTCTACTCACGCTTCTGTGCAGTTTCATTACAAGGGTGCATCATACATCCACAGTCTCAAGCTTGCCACACACATATCAAGGTCAATCAAAGGCCTATGATCTGAAGAACATAATGGACATGAGTCAACGCATATGCATGCTACCCTGGGAAGTCAACCAGGCCAAAGGTCAATGGGCCAAAGATGCTGGACTTTACCTCCAATATTGGGGACAGAACCCCCCTTGGTATTATATTTCTTTATATTTTCTTTATTTTATTTTTTATAATTTGTTTTAACTCCCTTATTTTCTTTTAATTCCATAAAAATTAATTTCACATAAAAATAACAATAAAAATCAGAAAGTCACAAAAATCAAAATATATTTATTTAATTAATATTTTTGTATATAAATCTCACTAATTAATTAGATTTAAATTTAGGGTTAATTTTAATATCTTTTCTTAATAAATTACAAACTTGTAGAATTAGGTTAATTATTATAATTACTTTTTCTTTTATCTTTTTTCATCACCATAATTAATTATTTAATATTATTTTTTTTAAAACTTGCCATTAATTAATTAGGTTAATTTAGGTTTAACTTTAACATGTTTTTTTAACAAATTAAAAATAACTAGAATTAGGGTTAATTAATTAGTTTCTTAATTTTGTTTAATTCTCTTATCAAAATTCATAAATACGAAAACCTCAAAAATAATTTCTTTTTCATTTTAATTTCATTAATTTAATAATTTAATTTAATTTCATTAAAAAGGGTCCAACGCCCTCGCTTTCAATTTGAATTCAATTCGCGCATTTTATTTTATTTTTTGTAATATTAATGTAATTCTCCCAAAGCCTTGTAAACTCGGACATTTTATTTCTCGCACTTTATTTACTTTCTGTCAAATCGGGTCCTGGATTTTAATTTTGGCGATGTGGACCCGCGCCTTTGTAATAGTTTAGGAACCTTTACATTTCTCGCAATTTTTAACTGTTAATAATGGCATGCAAGAATGAATGACTAAAATAAAAACAAACGCGTAGATCACCCTAACATGAAAAGACAAAAATATCTGAAATGACACACGAATCACACACCACCCCTAGGGTACGCCTCACTGTTGCCTTGCCTCGAAAGGTGATCGTCGAGTAGAGGATGTCTTAGTAAGTCCTCATGAGCCGGGAACCTGGCATGAGGGTAGCTTCTAAGGTGTCTTCCTATTGCTCTGGTGATCACCATGTCCCGAACAAACGAATTGACCCAAACACCTCCAACGGTGGTGCTACCTACCTCTCAATGGTGGGATGGCACTACCTTAAGGACATTTACACAGACGAATTCCTTAGGGTAGGTAGACGACTCTAGATGCTTGCTCTAATTTCAAAACAAATCAAAAATACTTTTCACACCGACACCTTTTCAAAAAGCTTTCGAAAGCAATTTTTCAAACACTCTTGAGGACTGATACAAGAGTCGAACTGGAATTTTCAAAGAAACTTTTTAAAACCCACAATTGAAAAGCAAACAAACCATTTTTGAAAACACAAATGAGCAAGTATCTAAGAGCCCATGGATAACCATGGATAGAAAGGGTGCTAACACCTTCCCTTTCTATAACCTACCTCCCGAACCGAGAGCAATCTCTATAAGGAATTTTTCTGTGCTTTTGTCCTTTCCATTTGGAGAAAATAAAAGACGGTGGCGACTCTTGCTTCTGCGACATTTCGCGAACCAGCGTTAAACAGTCAGTTCCAGATCCACCGATCACAGAACTGACGACTCTACTGGGGATACTTATAAAGTGAGGTGTTCCTTAGGGTTAGTTCATAACTGTGTTTTCAATTGTATTGACTTGCTTGCTTTACTATTGTGGGTTGCATGGGAGTTCTATAGATCCTAACCCGGATCTGGGGATACCTTTTTAGAAAGTAGCAACAAGGCTGTGAGGGAACTGTGTGGGGTATACCGACATGGTTGAAACAGTCTGCTACGTTGATGTGGCACTTTGGTGTGTACCGGTAACCCTTGAGTTCAGTCAAGGAGAGTATGGGGCCTCCGCGTGGTGTCGTGAAGCATCAACAGACCTTAGGAACCTTAATTGAACTATCTTGGCCTCTTTAGGGTAGTGAGATAACTGACTTTGGTGCAGTCCGAGGTTGGTTGATACTCGATACTACACTCAATTGAGGGTTGCTTTCCTGGAATATTTCGGTCGCCAGTTCAGTGGCTAAATCTAAACGATGAACAATGAAAGCAATCCCGTGATATTGGGACCCTTAGAACCCGGTTACTTCTAATAGGACAGGTTGAGCCCACCAACTTCAAGAGGGTACTACCCAGACTCCATGCTGGCCTGAACTCTAAGGGTTTCTCTTGTGTGACTTGTGTGCCTTCGTACTTGACTACTTGCATGCTTGTTATCTGACACATGAACTACTTGCAGGTTTTGTTTATAGTCCTTAATTGGGACTCATAACAGGGTTTACTAAGTCTCTTGCAGGTTTTGTTTATAGTCCTTAATTGGGACTCCTAACAGAGTATACTGAGTTTCTTGCAGGTTTTGGTTTGCAGTCCTTAATTGGGACTCGTAACAGGGTTTACCTACATTACCCCATGCATAGCATGACATCATACCATTGCATACATCCTGCATAAAAAACTAATCCATTTCAAGGATCTCAAGGGCTTGTGATGCAGGTCATGGTGAATCAACTATCCCAGCAAGGGGCAAAGAGGATTTATTTTCCTCTAGACAAAGTTGTCAGGGGCTATGACCCACTTGATATGGTGAGCTCTGACTCCTGAAGAAGGTTCCCCTAACCGAGGTTGTTTGGAAATCAAAACCAGACATGATGACTAAAGTCAGGGGCTATGACCCACTTGATATGGTGAGCTCTGACTCCTGAAGAAGGTTCCCTTAACCGAGGTTGTTTGGAAATCAAAACCAGACATGATGACTAAAGTCAGGGGCTATGACCCACTGGATATGGTGAGCCTTTGACCCTTGAAGAAGGACTCTCAGCAAACATGAAGTCCCCTCAATCAAGCTACCTATTTCTAACAATTTTTGTTTACCCCGCGAGATCCTTGAAAACATTGCATGCATGTCGTACATATCATTGCATTACAGGTACCCTCTATACAGGTCACTTACCTTCTCCGCTGTTTATTTCAGCAATGGCTTCCCAACAAGATAACCAAGACCTTCTTGCTCAAGAGACTCGGTTCGGGGAAATCCTCCTGAATCTATCCAAAGGGCAGGAGGAGCTAAGGACACTTCTCATGGAGACTTTGGTCAGGAACAACGCTGAGGACGAACGACTGAAACACTTGCAAGCTGAAATGGATGTAATGAAAGCCCAAATGCTGGGGCAGGTAACTATCATCCAAGACTTAGCTCAAAGACAAGATGAGCTCGGGGTCTCGTCAACCAACTGCTTCGGGGTAACCAACTGGGGAAAACATCTAAGGTTGAAGGGCCAATCATCATTCAACCATCTTTGAGACAAGGAGATAAGGGGAGAGCTCCTCAAATGGCTTCAGGGTCACAAGCTCAGCAGCAACTTCACCAGCTTCAGCCAGACAAGCCCAGGAGGCAATTCACCCAGCTCAACATGTCGTTGTTTCAAGCTTTACAACGCCTGTTGAGGTTGAATCTGATCACATTAAGGGCTCATCCCCGGAACCCCAACACAGCATCTCCTGTCTATGATCCCAATAAAAGGTGTGCCTACCACTCTGCCTGTCCAGGACATGATACAAATGAGTGTTGGGCTCTGAAGAACAAGATCCAGGACCTAATTGATGAAGGGGCATTGGAGTTCACACAAGATGGTCAGGCTGAATTTTTCTACCATCCCTCCAAGGCTCACCATTTGAAGTGACAAGCCCTGAGACTAGAAAACTTTTGTTCATTCGAATGTTCAAGTTGTAATTTTCTTTTGTTCAAACATTTACTCATGTTAGACATTGTTATTTCGTTAATGCATCGCATATGTCTGTTCTGAAGCAATATATTCGTATTCACTAAATGCAAATTATTTTCATATTTTTTCTGATGATCAGCGATCGATTAATAATGATTAAACCTCTTGAGGGAGGATGACGAAAATGATACCACGACAATTACAGTATGCTTTTGAACGGACCCCGCTGATGAGGTACAGGCATTGTTTCAATCCCTAAACACTGGAGTTATAAGGATGATAATCCCTCGCCAACCCCTCTGAGCCAAAGAAGTAGGAGTTTTTCTTTTCGAAATTTAAAACCCTTAAGCATAACTCGGGGCAGGGTAGTCTCTCAGTTGATCCAAGTGCATAACGAATGGCACCAAAGAGGTCCTTACAAAACAAAGAAAGACAGTGATGGTTCCGAATAATCAATAAAGAAAGGCAGTCATTATCTCAAAAAATAAAATAAAAAACCCATTAAGTCAAAACCCATGAAGGAGACTTACAAAACTGGGGCATCCCGCTGACTGTAATTCCAAAAAGGAAACAGTTCAGGCAAAAAAAAAACAGGGATAACAAAATCAAAAAGAAAGAGGTCTTATAAACCCTCAACAAAAACAAAAAAAAATGACTGCCTATTCAGAATAAATCATCAATATCTGAACCATCACCGGAAAGTCAGAGCAAAGACTCAAACAAGGTCTAACGTATGATCAACTGAGTTTAGGTTTGAAGAACATCACGAAGAATGGGTGGGTACAAATAATTTGAGCCTTTATCCTTTGTTTCTTAAACCATGAACCAGGCCACGTTATAACCCTTAAAAATTCCTAGCTGAAGCATGGGTTAGTTCGAAAGCATACTGTTACGAAAGGTATCCTGACTCCTTAAGGCCTACGGTAAATACGGAGTTGACATCACATTTTACAAACATTCACTTGTTTTATGAAAAAGAATGCATTTTCAAAATCTTCAAGACAGACATAAGCTTTGCATTTTGATATAACATTGTTTGCATATGAATATTTGTTTGAACAGCAAGGAAATTCGCACGATGAATGCCTAGTGAACAAAATCACTTCCAATCAAGGGGCATGGCATGATCATTGTCCATCATCTGGGGCAGTTAAATCAAGATTCAGAGAATCTCTCAATAATGCCAAATAGCCTGGGGCAAATCTCCGCCTGAGTCACTTGGGGCATCCCAATAACGAATTTTTCCTGATCAAGCAATTTCTGGTGGCATGACAAAACACTTCTAACAGGGGCAACTCCCTACATTCTAAGAACATGGACATAGTCGAAAAGATACTACGCAAAATTAAAGACCCGCTAGGCTGACATGCCTAGGCAAAAATAAGGGCTTCCCGGCGAACCAAAAGGGTTCGGGCAAAAATAAGGGATGAAATGAAAAAATCTGTACACCTGGCAAGTCGAAAATCTGAAAAGGCGGCTTGGGCAAAAATGGGTATCCCGGTGGACTGAAAACCCGAAAGGGCGGTCCAGGCAAAAGTTAGGGATCAAAGCGTATGACTATGTCCTGTCATCTTGTCACCTGCCTACCCGAAGAAGGTTTGTCCATCAACAACTATCAGTACCTCACAGGTCCTCCTCTCCCACCTCAGAAACAGGGGCAATAATGAGCGGTCTAAGCGATCTAATTGTTCTGACCTCCAAGGTATCAAGGTAGGTTCAGCTGAAGAACATAACCAGATATCTTAATTCCCCAGAGAGTGAGCCAGCAAGTCAGTACACTCTCCCCGAGCAAAGTTACAGTCAAACTTAAGGAAGTTGGGTATCCTCCCGCAAATCTCAACATTCTCCAGCAGTATATATGCATTTTTAACAAGCATCCCCGGCAGTCTTGACCTATAGATTGTTCCCCGGCGGTATATCAAACATTCAGTGGAGTTACTCCCAGTACAATTCAAATCTTCCCTAGGAGAGTCCAATCCAGTTTCCCCAGGAAAGTTGGAATCCATCTCCCCAAGCAGTAAGCTTGTCCCCAGTAGATTCTGGAAGCTTATCCCTCGCAGAGCACGAACGCGTCTCCCGGCTTTAGTCAAAGAGTTATTTCCTCGCCAGGATATAACTGGGTTATCCTCAGCCAAAAGACACTGAAAGAGCGTCCTCGACGAAGTCTTCTTATCCCCAGCGAAGTCTATTAAAACTTCCAACACAACAAGGGTATCCCCAGCAAGTTATTATCAACAACTCAACAAAGTACCTCTCTCCCCACAGAGTATTGCTTCCCAGCAAAATCGTTAGAGTACTTTTTCTCCCCGCAGAATGTTCGATTCGCCAAGTTTATTCCCCAACGGAGTTATCTTCTCCTACCGGTATTCTTGCAACTATCATCCCCAGCAGAAGCAAAAATCTATTCTTCAAACGTCAGCCCAGGAGTGACTTCCCGGCACCCATCAAGGATTTATTTTCCTAGACGAAAAAACATACATTCATAAACATCATATTTTCATACATTATAGCATGCATATACGCATCATATCTTACAAATCTCATTTATGTTGAGAACATCATTGCTTGATCCATATCATGCATTGCATATGACTGACCTTTACCTTTCAGGAAAGATTCAGTTAAGTTCTCAGCTATATTTCAAGACCTAGACCGGTTCAGTTAAATCGACCCTAAGATTTTCCTGTTTCTTATCCAGTCCAAGGCCTTCTCTGGTTCAGTCAGATCGACCCTAAGATCTCCCTGTTTCTTATCCAGTTGAAGATTTCAAGACCTAGACCGGTTCAGTTAAATCGACCCTAAGATTTTTCTGTTTCTTATCCAGTCAAAGGCCTTCTCTAGTCCAGCTAAATCGACCCCTAACAGATTTTTCTGATAAAGACTCAGTAGAAGATATCCAAGATTCTCTCAATGATTACTGTTGAGGTTGTAGTCGCCTGTGGTTCTCTCCCCGTTACTGCGGAGGTAGTAATCGCCCCAAGATTCTCTCAGCGTTACTGTTGAAGTAGAAGTCGTCCAAGATTATCTCAATGATTACTGTTGAGGTTGTAGTCGCCTGTGGTTCTCTCCCCGTTATTGCGGAGGTAGTAATCGCCCAAGATTCTCTCAATGATTACTGTTGAGGTTGAAGTCGTCCAAGATTTTCTCAATGATTACTGTTGAGGTTGAAGTCGCCCAAGATTCTCTCAATGATTACTGTTGAGGTTGAAGTCACCCAAGATTCTCTCAATGATTACTGTTGAGGTTGAAGTCACCCAAGATTCTCTCAATGATTATTGTTGAGGTTGAAGTCACCCAAGATTCTCTCAATGATTACTGTTGAGGTTGAAGTCGCCCAAGATTCTCTCAATGATTACTGTTGAGGTTGAAGTCGCCCAAGATTCTCTCAATGATTACTGTTAAGGTTGAAGTCACCCAAGATTCTCTCAATGATTACTGTTGAGGTTGAAGTCGCCCAAGATTCTCTCAGCGTTACTGTTGAAGTAGAAGATATCCAAGATTCTCTCAATGATACTGTTGAGGTTGTAGTCGCCTGTGGTTCTCTCCCCGTTACTGCGGAGGTAGTAATTGCCCCAAGATTCTCTCAGCGTTACTGTTGAAGTAGAGGTCGTCCAAGATTCTCTCAATGATACTGTTGAGGTTGAAGTCGCCTATGGTTCTCTCCCCGTTACTGCGGAGGCAGTAATCGTCCCCGGATTCTCTCAGCGTTCCTGTTGAGGTAGTAGTCATCCAAGGTTCTCTCACCGTTCCTGTTGAGGTAGTAACCACCCCTGGTTCATTCATCACCTTTTGAAGATCCAGATACAGCTCCTGTAACCAGTCAGGACACATCTACACAAGAATTTGAAGACCAGCTTCTGTAACAGGTCAGGTACTCATTTTTCTTTTGCAGGTACACAAGCTCTCGCTAAGGAATCTCTTACGCGATCGACATCCAGATGGCATCTGTAAGCCCATCCACCTTCCATCATCTCTCAGCATGGCATCTATAAGCCCATCATCCTATCCATCAATCTCCAAATGGCATCTATAAGCCCATTCCCATCATTACACTACTATGTGAGCGCAAATTTCTGGGCACTCTAGTGTTCAATCATCTTCCACCTTCGGATTACGAAAGGCACGTCAGCCAATCTGCATCCTCAGGTCTAAGAAGATTGAACAGGGGCAACTGTTGTACCCCAAAATTTTCCCTCCCATATTCTTCAATATTTTCCAAAAGCAAGCTTCAAAATTTCCCCAAGGGTTGCACAGTTCAAGGGCCTCCTAACAGTCAAAAACTAGGGTTTTGGTTCTGACAAAGAAAATGAAGTTTCCAAGGGTCCAATCAAGTCCCACATGCCTATAAACATGGTCAAGCATCCTCATACCAAGTT
The DNA here is from genome assembly GCA_948472305.1 of Vicia faba. Taxonomy (NCBI): domain Eukaryota; kingdom Viridiplantae; phylum Streptophyta; class Magnoliopsida; order Fabales; family Fabaceae; genus Vicia; species Vicia faba. The sequence continues at coordinate 90,707 of CATIWC010002511.1, read as the reverse complement.
TCAAGACTTACAGCACAAAATTGCACAGTCAAAAACCCTAATTGCACTACAGTCAACTGTAGGGGCAAAATGGTCATTTGACAGTCAAAAGTTCAAATTTTTGGTCAACATCTTATTTTGAAGCCACAAACATCATTTGATCAATTCTTGATCATGATTCTCAAAGCATGGTTCAAAAAGTCTCAAGATGCAAAAGTTTCCATATTTGGACAGTTGAAAAAGTCAACTGTAACTTGACCAAGGCATAACTTCCACATGGATTATCAGAAAAATTCCATCCAAAGCTAATTTTGAAGATAAAGACATTTCCTACAACTCCTCTTCACACTTCAAGTCCAAGAAATGCCCTCACAAAAAGTTATCAATTTCAACATTACAGGTCATTTTCAAAAGTCAACAAAAAGGGACTTTAAGTCAAAGGCCATAACTTGAGATTGGTAAATCAAAATGACATGGGACCAAAGACATTGGTTATAGGACTCAAAGACCTTTCCAAAATGTCCAATAACATGAGCAAAGCTTAAAAATTGAGCAAGTTATGCCTTGTGGAAGTTGGGAAATTTTTGGATATTTTGAAAAGTCAACATTGCTTCAAATGTCTTAAAAATGCTAATGGGCCACATTTTCTTCCAAGAATCATCATCCAAAACATGTGCACGACCATTTGGCCCAAAGGGAAGTTTTTCATCATTTTTATTTATTTATTTGAATTTTTAATTGCTAGAAATTCATTTAATTAATTAAAATATATGAAAAATACCAAACCTAAGTTTTTAAATCTTTTTATGCATGGAATACACTCAATATTTCGTGCATGATCAGATTTGGAAAGAATCCATGTGATTGGACATGATTGGTATCAAGTTAGCATGAAAAAGATTGAAAAATTATGGCATGGAAAATCAAATATTTTCTCATCAATTCATTGATTCTTTGGATCAAATTTTGAACCCTAATCATTCACACATATATACTAATGCCAACCCTAATGTTCATAACCAAAAAGCTGCGCCAGAAATCCATAACCAAGTTTGAGTTTTTGACAAGAAATTCAAAAATTGAAAACCATCTTCCAGTGCGATTCAAGGCCAAATAATTATTCTATCGTGTTCCTGAAGCTTCAAGGAAGGAGTTTGAATCAAAACCATAAGCTCTAACACCAAGAAACGTGAGAACAATCGTGTCCTGTACAGAATTTTTTTCACATTCTTGCATCATGACTCATGCGTTTTCTGTAGTTTTTAACATTTGATTTGTGTTATTTGACTCATTACGAAGCTAACTACATGATTTAATTGAGTTTTTAAGCATTGTGCGTGATTTCACCATGGATGCATGCTAGGGTTACCAAGCTGTGGAATTGGGCGTTTTTGAATCTTGTAAAATTAGGACAACTTAATAACATGGATGAAATCAGGGAGCTTGGACGAATACAACACACCCCTCGCGCCTAATTTATGTGATACCATAGCCTAATCGCTATTTTGAAAAACGGCATATTTTGGGGGGGTTTAAAACCCCCGCTAACCCTTTTTATATTTCAGGAAAAAATCAAACGAGGAAGAAGAAGAGTAGGTGGCACCATCTGGTTGGAACATTTAAATTTTCGCGCTAAATCAGCCACTAACGCTTGTTTTATTTTATGTTATTTGTTTGCCATTATATAATCAAAGCGCGCAAGAGCTCCAGTGGCAAGGCATGTGTATGGTAATCTCTGGGACATGGGTTCGAATCCCAGGTCCCCCACCCCTTTCCATATTATTTTTCTACTCACGCTTCTGTGCAGTTTCATTACAAGGGTGCATCATACATCCACAGTCTCAAGCTTGCCACGCACATATCAAGGTCAATCAAAGGCCTATGATCTGAAGAACATAATGGACATGAGTCAACGCATATGCATGCTACCCTGGGAAGTCAACCAGGCCAAAGGTCAATGGGCCAAAGATGCTGGACTTTACCTCCAATATTGGGGACAGAACCCCCCTTGGTATTGTATTTCTTTATATTTTCTTTATTTTATTTTTTATTATTTGTTTTAACTCCCTTATTTTCTTTTAATTCCATAAAAATTAATTTCACATAAAAATAACAATAAAAATCAGAAAGTCACAAAAATCAAAATATATTTATTTAATTAATATTTTTGTAAATAAATCTCACTAATTAATTAGATTTAAATTTAGGGTTAATTTTAATATCTTTTCTTAATAAATTACAAACTTGTAGAATTAGGTTAATTATTATAATTACTTTTTCTTTTATCTTTTTTCATCACCATAATTAATTATTTAATATTATTATTTTTAAAACTTGCCATTAATTAATTAGGTTAATTTAGGTTTAACTTTAACATGTTATTTTAACAAATTAAAAATAACTAGAATTAGGGTTAATTAATTAGTTTCTTAATTTTGTTTAATTCTCTTATCAAAATTCATAAATACGAAAACCTCAAAAATAATTTCTTTTTCATTTTAATTTCATTAATTTAATAATTTAATTTAATTTCATTAAAAAGGGTCCAACGCCCTCGCTTTCAATTTGAATTCAATTCGCGCATTTTATTTTATTTTTTGTAATATTAATGTAATTCTCCCAAAGCCTTGTAAACTCGGACATTTTATTTCTCGCACTTTATTTACTTTCTGTCAAATCGGGTCCTGGATTTTAATTTTGGCGATGTGGACCCGCGCCTTTGTAATAGTTTAGGAACCTTTACATTTCTCGCAATTTTTAACTGTTAATAATGGCATGCAAGAATGAATGACTAAAATAAAAACAAACGCGTAGATCACCCTAACATGAAAAGACAAAAATATCTGAAATGACACACGAATCACACACCACCTCTAGGGTACGCCTCACTGTTGCCTTGCCTCGAAAGGTGATCGTCGAGTAGAGGATGTCTTAGTAAGTCCTCATGAGCCGGGAACCTGGCATGAGGGTAGCTTCTAAGGTGTCTTCCTATTGCTCTAGTGATCACCATGTCCCGAACAAACGAATTGACCCGAACACCTCCAACGGTGGTGCTACATACCTCTCAATGGTGGGATGGCACTACCTTAAGGACATTTACACAGACGAATTCCTTAGGGTAGGTAGACGACTCTAGATGCTTGCTCTAATTTCAAAACAAATCAAAAATACTTTTCACACCGACACCTTTTTAAAAAGCTTTCGAAAGCAATTTTTCAAACACTCTTGAGGACTGATACAAGAGTCGAACTGGAATTTTCAAAGAAACTTTTTAAAACCCACAATTGAAAAGCAAACAAACCATTTTTGAAAACACAAATGAGCAAGTATCTAAGAGCCCATGGATAACCATGGATAGAAAGGGTGCTAACACCTTCCCTTTCTATAACCTACCTCCCGAACCGAGAGCAATCTCTATAAGGAATTTTTCTGTGCTTTTGTCCTTTCCATTTGGAGAAAATAAAAGACGGTGGCGACTCTTGCTTCCGCGACATTTCGCGAACCAGCGTTAAACAGTCAGTTCCAAATCCACCGATCACACTCCCCAATGCCAAGTAGAGGGACATTAGGGAATTCCCCATAACAGTCAACAATGATAGTATTCTCTTTGGATCGAGAACACCAGTAAATATCTGAATGTTTAAGTGTCATCAACCGTTGTGACCACCTCAAACCTTGCTCATTCTTCAAGACTGATTGGGGAAGATGAGAAATAAACCATCTTTCCAGGAGAGAAGTGCAGCACATGAGAACACCTCTTTTCCTCATTGTACGAGTGTGAAAAGAGTGTAAGATATCCCCAAGCAATGTAGGCACCAGATTGCGTGACATGAAGATCTTTACAGCACTCACATCTATAAGCTGGTCAGTGTTTGGGAACAAGACCATCCCATAGATGAGAAAAGCTATAATATCCTCAAAAGCTTGCAAGTCCAAGGAATTCCAACAGTCTTGGTCCTTCTCAAATAAGAACTTTGCCAAGAAGCCTTTGACACCACTTCTAGTTTCCCAATGGGCTGTGACATCAGATGGTTGAAAGTGCAGGGCTTGAGCAACATCTTATGGCTTTGGATCTCTTTCCGTACCGTTGAAAGGTAGTTGATTGAGAATAGGAATCCTCAAGAGTTGAGAGAATTCTTCCAAAGTGGGCACAAGCCGGTAGTCAGGAAATGTGAAGCAGTGATGCAGAGGGTCAAAGAACTGGAAGAGAACTTTCACCATATCTTCCTCTGTGTTGGAGTTGACCAAGTTGAGTAGACGACCATTCCTCTTAGTGAATGGAGAATTCTTAGGGATCCTGGAAGCAAGCTCTTTGAGTTGTGGAGGAATTCTGACAAGGTTGACCTGGATAGTTTTCCTGCGAAGTGAATCCATATCCTACAAAATAAGAACAAAGATGAATTTCCAAAATCCTTGAAATGGTTAGTGGATGCAAATGATGCTTCATGATGTCCATGATGTTATGCACAAGTATATATGTACAAGCAAATCACACAAGTTCCTAGCTTAGGCTTGCATGGGGTTTCATAGGTAAGTACCCTCTTGAAGTTTAGTTGGCTCAACCTGTCCTAGAAATAGTAATTGGGTTCTAAGGAGCTCAATATCACTGGATTGTTTTCTTTGTTCATAGTTTCAGTTCAAGCCTCTTCACTGGCGACCGAAATATCCCAAGAAACCAACCCTCAATGAGTCTAGTATCGAGTATCTACCAACTTTGGACTGCACCAAAGCTGGTCATCTCACTACATCCTAAAAGGCCAAGTTGGTCAAGTAAAGGTTCTAGAAGTTCATTAGTGCTTCATGGTATCACTCAGCGGCCCCGTATTCTCTTTGATTGACTCAAAGGATACCGGTACCCACAAATATGTCGCACTAATATAGCTATTGCTTAGACCATGTTGGTATACCCCACATAGTTTCCACAACATATTGCTATTTACCTATAATGTTTCCCCAAATCCGGGTGGAGGATTCAAACCCAAACAATAGAAATAAAGTGTAAAGCAAACAAGTCAAACAATTGTAAGCAAGTAAAGGTGATCTAAACCCTAAGGTAACCCCACTTTTATATTACTCCCCAGCAGAGTCGCCAGTTCTGTGATACGGTGGGAGAATTGACTTGAGGTTTGCGTTTGTGTTTGCAAAATTTCGCGGTTAGCAAGTGTCGCCACCAACTTTTATTTTATCCAAAAGGAAAGGTAAAAAAGCACAGGAAAGACCTTTGAGATGTTTTCTTGAGTTCGGGGGGTAGATTATGAAAAAGGAAAGTGCTAGCACCCTTTTCATCCATGGTTTTCCATGGGCTCTTAGTTACTTTCTTAGATCACTTGCTTTGCTTTGTTTGAAATGGTGTTTGGTGTGATTTTGAAAATACTTTGTAAAAGAGGCCTTTGTTTAGGCAATATTTGTAATGATTCTCGTTCGTAAGAATGTATACAAAGATGTTTGTCTTTTTGAAAATGTTTTCAATGTTTTGAAATGTTTTGAAGTGGAGCAAGCAACTTAGAAGCTACCTACCTACTCAAAATATCTTTCTTGCACATTTTCATTCCTTTGATGTTGTTGACTTACCATTGATTTGGTAAGCAACCCTATCTTTGGATGTTAATGGGACGGGCGTGGGTCATCGTATAACTATGATAGCAATGTTGCTAAGTATCTTGGCATTTTTTCTGAGGGACCAAGATCATTTGTTTAGGAAACCTTTGTATAGCATCATCGAGGGACTATGATCTTATTTTTGTTTTGTTTTGCCAAGATACTTCGCATGCGTAACATGGCCATTTTTGTTTTTAGGAAACCAAGTGGGTAAAACCCTAAGGGTGCTTGTGTGCAATGTGTGTCATTTTTCATGCATTTTGATTTGTCTTGTATTAGGTCTTTTCTATTTGTTTTATTTTTGGTTCTTGTCATGCAAACCCTAGTTTATTAAACATGGTATAAATGCGATAAATTGCGTAAATGTAAACTAAGCTATTACAACAATTATTATGGGAGGGGGATACAAGTTTTTGAATAGGGATATTGCACAAAATAAACCTAAATGTATTTATTACAACTCAGTCGAATATTGTATGAATTAAATAAATATACAAATATTAAAATGCAATGCAAATGTATTTTTGTTAAAAAATGTTTTGTATTTGTTTAATGTATGAGAAAATAAATTAATTAAACCCTAGAAAAAGAAAAAAAAATATAATTTATTTTTTGAAGGGGTGAAACCCTAATTTTTTGATTAAAAGAAATATATGTTTCCTATTATTATTTTGTCCATTATTTGTACAAGAAAATAATAAATAATATTATATGTCAATATTAAAAAAATTAAGTATGTGTAAAAATAATTATGTATGATTATAAATAGTATATAAAAAAATATGTAGTATTTTTTATTATTTACAAGTTATTTTAAGAAAATAAAATATATTTGTCCTAATAAACTATTTTTTATGCTAAAAATAATAATAAAATAAAATAAAAATGCAAAAAATAAAGAAATTATTTTTTATGATTTTTATGATTCAGAAAAATAATCAAAAGTAATAAATATGAAAATATGAAAGAAAATATAAAAAATATAAGAAAATAGTCAGGGGGGTGCAAAAGTAATCCAGGGGGTGTGAAAAGTAAAAACAAAAAGGCCAAAACTGCCAAAAAGCCCAGAACACTGCTTCGTCCCTGTCCTTCAGCTTCTGCGCGTGCGTTTTCCTTCAAATCTGTAACTTGCTAATGCTTGCACAAAAACAAAAACTTATAACATGAAACTTGTGGCATTTGAGCTCACGATTCCAACCATATCACTTTTGTGATCTAACTCTCAAAGATCAGAGAGAATTTTGACAGCCCTAATTCGTGACCTAAAAATTTCAGCAACTTCAAGCTTCAAATTCTCTTAGCTCAGTCAATATAAATGAAAAGTATGCATATGTACAGCTTCACCATGTTATGGACTACATCTTTTCTTCACAAATCGTGGCTTGAGGATGCCTAAATACAGAGATAGAGTTTGAGAAAAATACCTCCTTCAGCTGGATTTAGATAGAGCAATGTAGGGACTTTAATGGAGGTGTGAGGATCGTGTGAGCTTCCTTGAACTTCCTTCAAGCTATTCCAATGCCTAGTTTGCTTTATGGATGGCCAGAACTCTCTGCACAAGTCAAGCTGCAAGCTCCAAGTTTGAAAATGGAAATGGCTGAAACAGGGCTTACAGATGCAAGGTAAGGGCTTGGATAGCTTTGGTATGATGTGTATGAGGTGTTTCAAGTGTCAAGCCACAAAACGCACGAGCAAAAAATGAATTGGCTATGGTTTTGCAGCAACTGTGTGTTTTGGCAGAATTTTGTGTTTTTTGAGTTTGAATCAGTTATGGATGTCAAGCCAGTGTGTTATGCCTTATGATATGTTTGTGTATATGTATAGAAATGACACAAAGGTCAACCCTTACTAGTTGTACAAGTTCTAGCACCTTTTGCAACTTTTCTTGCATTTTAAGCAAAGTGAAATGACAAATGCAACATGCTTGTACTTGCTACCTCAAGGGCTGATAAGAGTTGTTATACATTGCTTGAGACCTGTGGAAATTGTTTGCATCAAAGAGACAGGTCCGAGGCTCAAGATTTATAAAGTTACAAAAGCTTCCCTTTATGAAAATGGCATTGTAACCTTTTGGCCAAAAATGGAAATGTAACTTGTACAAAGCCTCAAAAGCAAAGATAAAGCCTTTATCTTCTGAGTTTTCATTTAATTATGGAGTGTAGAATGAGTTTAGAACCTGTAAAGCAAGATTCAAACATCAAAGATCTGATTTGCAACTTGATGCTTTGTAAAAAATGGCTTGATCAAAAGTGATAAAATGCCAACTTCCCTTCTTCGATTCTCCCTAACAAAAAATGATCTTGGGGAGTTTTTGGACATTTTGGAAAGCTTGAAATTTTCTCTATAATCCATCTTTGAAATGAAATTTGATATACCTCTTGGAACTAGGTGAAAAGTTGCCATGAAGTTGGGTCAAAAACCTGCCTAAATTAGGGCAAAATTTCACTAAGTTATTTAGTTCATGGACCTATATTCACAAATTCATAACTTGAGATCCAAGCATCTTTTGGGAAAAGTTTGTGAAGAAAAGTTGTAGATTTCATGTAGGACTACAACTTTCATGTTGGAAGTTTTCTTTGAATCAAATTGCATCATAGTGAAAAAGTGGTGAAAAGTTTGGGAAAAAATAAGAAAATTTCCATACTTAGAAAAATTCTAAGTTATGAAATTTTTCAAATTCAAAACCCTAATTTTCAAAATTGGTTTTATTGGTGAACAAGTTTCATATTTTGACCTATCTTGATGAATTATGACCCTTGGCACTTGATTTTGACCAAAAAGTCAAAGTTTGACTTTTCAGTGCACAGTTGACTTTTGATCAGTTGACTGCAAAATTCATATGTCAATCCTATGAACTTGAGATCTTTTGAACCATGTAATTAGGTCAAGATGATTCCATTGAACCCTTGAAATCATGCTTGAACTCAATTGGTCATTGGCTAGGTTGAAAATCAGAAATTGCCCTTTCTCAGTCAAAACCCTAATTTTGACCATTTTGCCCTTTTGATGATCTGATCAAATTTCTTGAGGAGTTGTGATCCAAAATTGATCAAATGGTTCATATGAGTTTAAAATGTTGATGTGGATAAAAAATTATGAAGTTTGACTATAAATTGGCCATGGTTGGCTTTTTCCCCAATACATCAGATTTTTAGATCAATTGTCCAATTGACTGGTCAAAAATGTGATTCAAGGCTTGAAACTTGTCATGAGCAATCTTAAGGGTCCAAGATGGTGTATGAAAGTCACATGAAGCATTGATGGTCCAAAAATCCTTGTGCAAACTCAAACCCTAAATTTAGGTCATCAGTGCAAGATGAGGTATCTTGAGCTGACCAAACCCTAATCTTATCTTGAGTCCAAGAAGTCTTGTGAGAAAAATCTTGATAAATGAGAGGGCAAATTTTGAGGTACAACAGAGGGAAAATTTTGGGGTATAATAGCTATGTTACTTGATTTAGAAGAAATGAGACAATATGGTTCCAAGATGAAGTACAAGCATGGCCTGAGTTAATGGGAGGCTCTAGACATGTTGCTTTTGCCTTTGACATTGCTTGTGATAAGAAGGAACAAGATAGGAGCTCTATGCATTGACTTTGTGATTAAAGACTCTTTATAAGAATGGAATGGTTACTTTGTGCCATAAATGGAAAATTTGCTTGGATAAAGCTTGAATCAAGTGGATAATAGCTCAAAAGCAAGTGTAATATTCTGATTATGGAGAGATCTTGAGGTTTAGAGGCCTGCAAAGCAAGATTGTGCAGCATAGGTTTGAAATTGAATTCTTGTTCATCACAAAATGACTTGTAATTCAAGTGTGAAAACCCTAACTTCATCTCTTCAACTCTCCCTACTCGAGAATGATCTCAAGGAGTTCTTGGACATTTTTGGAAAGATTGCAATGTGCTCTATAACCCCTCTTTGAATAACTAGTAACAGTATGGTAAGGGCTTTTGACGGGTCAAAGAGAATGGAGCATGGGGAGGTGGACATCCCTTTCAAGGTAGGTTCTCAGACCTTTGAGTCCACCTTCTACGTAATGGACATCCGGCCGTCATACTCTTGTTTGTTGGGTCGTCCTTGGATCCATGAAGTTGGGGCTGTTACTTCTACACTGCACCTAATGCTGAAGTATCCAGTAAAGGGGAAGATTGTCACTGTACGTGGCGAAGAGGAGTATATGGTGAGCCACCTCAACTCCTTCAGCTACGTAGAGATGGACGGGGAATTCATAGGGACTCCTTGCCAAAACTTTGAAGAGGTTCCCCAGATCTTGGAATTGACTAAAACTACTACCCGCACCAAACCTCCTCTGAAGATGGATTCTCTCAAAGACGCTAGAGCCATGGTTGAAGAAGGTGGGTATACTAACTAGGGATAACTCCCTGATTTTACTCACAAAACTAACAAGTTTGGTTTGGGCTTTACTTCAGGAGCTCAAAGGGTTCTTCGGCGTGCTCGAACTGGAGGACCTCCCATACGCATCAGTAATTGGGGAATTAATCCCATTGAAGACAGTGAGAAAGACTCTGACATTGACATCTGGATCTACCCAACTACCAACGGTGGACCGAGTAACTGGACGACTAGGGATTTTATACCAGTTTCTTTTATTCCACAGTAATTGTCTTACTTGTTTTCTGAATTTGTAATAAACAACTTAAACTCTACAGCCTTGTGTCTTGCCCGAGGCACATTGATTTCATTTGTGAGGGATATTATGTGTCATTTCATATATCATCAATAAAACATTGGACGTTCCTTGCATACAAATTTTACGCTCTCTGTTTTTTTTCTTTTCTGTTTTCACTTTATCAAAACAGCTATGCTCTTACACACACTTACGTATCATACTGCAGATCCATATCCACTCTGGATCCCATTGATAACAGTTTTGTTACTGTCGGTTATGACTTCGAAAATCTGATCAACCAAGCCGAGGACGAAGGTGAGGATAATTGTGAGGTGCCTGGAGAACTTGCTAGACTGTTACAACAGGAAGAGAGGGCTATACAGCCTCATGAAGAGTCAGTTGAGACGATAAACTTGGGCACGGAGGTAGACAGAAAAGAGGTCAAGATCGGCGCGAATTTGGAAGCTAAGATCAAGCAGCGATTGATACAGATGTTGCACGAATATGTTGAGATCTTCGCCTTGTCATATGAAGACATGCCTGGTTTAGACACTGATATTGTGGTACATCGTCTACCGACCAAGGAAGACTGTCCTCCGGTTAAACAGAAGGTTCGCCGTATGTGCCCTAAAATTTCGGAGAAGATTAAGGCAGAGGTCATGAAGCAGTTCGACGCATGGTTCTTAACTGTCACCTCCTATCTGCAGTGGGTTGCTAATGTTGTTTCGGTGCCAAAGAAAGACGGTAAGGTACAGATGTATGTGGACTACAGAGATCTGAACAGGGCAAGCCCTGAGGACGACTTCCCGCTTCCTCACATTGACGTTCTGGTTGAAAACACCGCTCAACACAAAATCTTCTCCTTCATGGATGGTTTCTCTGGCTACAACCAGATCAAGATGGCTCCTGAAGACATGGAGAAGACAACCTTCGTCACACAGTGGGGAACCTTCTATTACAAGGTGATGCCTTTTGGGTTGAAGAATACTGGGGCTACCTGTTAGCGAGACATGGTCGCTTTGTTCCACAATATGATTCACCATGAGATCGAGGTTTATGTGGATGACATGATAGCCAGGTGTCAAACCAAAGAGGAACACCTCAATCATCTACAAAAGTTGTTCGAAAGGTTGAAGACGTACAAGTTGAGGTTGAATCCGAAAAAATGCACCTTCTGGGTAAGGTATGGTAAGCTTATGGGTTTCATTGTCAGTGACAAAGATGTGATACGGTGGCAGAACCGATTGTTTAATACTGGTTTGCATTTTGCGTTTTGTGTTTGCAAAATGTCGTGGTAAGCAACAGTCGCCACCGACTTTTATTTCATCTAATCGGAAAGGAAAAAAGTACAGAAAAAATCCTTTTTCGAGATGTTTCTGAGTACGGGGGATAGATTATAGAAAGGGAAGGTATTAGCACCCTTTATATCCATGGTTTTCCATGGGCTCTTAGGTACTTTCTAATTTTTAAATTGCTTGTGTGTGCTTTGTTTTGAAAAGTTTTACTTCGTGATAACCCTTGTATCAGTCCTCAAGGGTGTGACGAAGTTGTTTTGAAAATTGTTTTGAAAAGTGTAAGTGTGAAAAGATTTGAGCAAGTACCTACTAGCATCTACTTAGTCAAAAAAAGATTGTTTCTATTCTTGTTTCCTTTAGACAGCGCTATCCCACTATAGAGAAATAGGTAGCACCGTTGTTGGAATTTGTAAGGGTCAATTCGAAAGGGACGTACGGTCACTAAAGCAATGTTAGGATACCTTAGTAGTAACCCTAGAGTCTTAAGATCTTTCTCGAGGCAACATTTCTAAGGCAACATTCGAATGGGACATTTTGATCTTTTTAGACTGGAGGGCAACCACTAAGACACCCTATGCTTAATGATCGTTTACCGAAGGCAACCGAAGTGAGAGTATACCCTAAGAGTGATATGTGGGAGTGATTTATTTTCAGTTATTTATCTTTGCACATTAGGGTTTTCTAACCATATTAATTTTGTCATGCATTCTTGCCATACAATCCTATTAGCATACATCTAGACAGTTGAATATTTGTAGGAATTAAAAATGCGAGAAGATAAAATCTACGCTATTACAAGGATTCGGGGAGGGGGATTAATTACATAGCCAAAAAACCCGGGGATTTAAATAGTAAATAAAAACCCTAAGTTAACTATTACAAACCGTGAACAGTTACAAAATAATGGTGAAATAAATAACAAGCACGCGACGAATTAAATGCGAGGTGATTAGGGTTTTGACCCTTTGACTAATCCTATTTGCGATTGATTAAAAAAATGTTTTTGTCATGTTTTGTTATTTGAGAAAATAATGAATAATTAAATTAAAAGAAAAGTCCTAAGTTCTAATTAATTTTAATTTTTGAAAATAAATTAATTAATTCCAAACAACCTATTTTTGTTTGTATTTTTTGTTTGAAAGAAGAAAAGAATTGAATCGAGAACTTAAACCTAATTTTTCTAATTGGTTTTAATTATAAAAACAAGTTGAGATTTCCCTAAATTAAATTAAACTAAACTAAATTAAATAAGATTAAAAAAAACCTAATTCTAATTTTTGTGAATTCTTGATTTTGTGATTTTGTAAAAAAAAGTGATTAATTTTGTTAATTAAAATAATTTAAAAAAAAACAATTAAATAAAAGAAATAAATAAAGAAAAGGAAAAAATGGGCCTGATTGCTAGCAAAAAAGGGGGTGCAGATCTGGTTTATCTGGCCCAAATACTCCAAACCTGTTTGACCACGCCTGATTTGGTGCATGAGTTGACTTGAGGAGTATGATGGTCCCTTGCTACCTGGGCGTTGGATCTGATGGCGCGTTGGATCAAAGGATGGATGTTAAGGTTGTATGGTGGACGTAATGATGAGCAACGCGCTGGATCAGCTAACTGAAAATAATACAAATGAAAACGCTGGGACCTGGGGATCGAACCCAGGTCCTTATATTAAAATCCAATGTCACGTTGCCAGCTGAGCTAGGATGATTAGTTGTAATTATAACAATAATACAATATAATATGAGAAAAGTAAAAGATCTGATTCCAAGGCGCGAATATTTAAATGGACGAGTGGCTGCTTGACACGTCAGCATCTTCTTCCTCTCTCTGTCATTTTAGACTCTAGCATTTTTACCTACTGACACTTTGCTGTAACTACAAACCTACAACATTCCAAAATCCTATACAAGCAATATAAATGAAAGGTAAGGGTACCAATCAACTCGTCTCATCCTCACGAGCATCATGGTAGCATAATCAAAGCCTAATTTTGCCTGCATTAAAAACCCCTAAAACAAACACAGAAACCCTAGCAATGGAAATATCATGTACAGGTATTAAAAACATAATTAAATGGCATGGTTAGCTTTCAAACATGATGACAAACACGAATATAACAATCAAAAGTGCTAATGATGCAAGAATTGTGATAATCGAATTGCAAAAATATGTCAAATTGTGGGAGGCATAGCGCGCGTTTCTGGGCGTTTTGAAGCTTGCAAAGGATGTGGTTAGCTTCCTGATATGTCTAGCAAGCGATTGGGAACCTCAACACACCTTGAATTGGCATGTGGAAGGAGATTCGTCTCACACTTTTTTTGGAAATTTTCAGTTTTGTTCTGCACTTCTCACGACTTCTAACCCTTGTTTTTTGATCTGCAATTCTTCATTATATAACCTAGAGTGAATTAGGTTAACAAACTTGGAATGAATCTTGAGAATTCATGAATGAAATATTTGATTTTTAAGCCATATGATATCTTTCTATTTTCATGCCAATCATGCTCTTTTTGTACCAATTATGCTTGATTCAATTTGATCCTGTAAACTCAGCATATCTTGATTGCCAATATGTAAAAAAAAACAAATCATATCATATCTTTGTTAATTTTCATCATTTATTTGATTTAATTCACTTTTTAATTAATAAAAAATCAAAATAAATTGAAAAATGAAGCACATAATGGGTGAGTGAACATTTGAGTCGTGGAACACATTATAATTGAGGTGCAAGCATAAAAAGTTGGGCCCATTTAGCAAAAAATGCAAATTTGAGCACATTTGACTTTTGGCAATTTTGTAAAAATGGTCAACTTGGCCGATGCATAACTCTCTCAATTTTGACACTAGAGAGGTTTTCTTGGACTTTTTAGAAAGCTTAAGATGTCCCCTAAACAACCATTTTGGTCTCATCTCAATTGAATCTTCCATGTTCATGTATGAAGCTTTGACCCAAAATGTGTTTTTGTTGACTTTTCAAAAGGACCTATAATGTCAAAATTCATATCTTTTTATGAGTGCATATTATTAACTTGGGAGATGAATATTAATTGTAGGAATTTCATCCTTTTAAAAATGAGCTTTGGATGGGTCATTTATGATAAAGTATGAGAAAGTTATGCTTGGTCAAAGTTGAGTTGACTTTTCCTACAAAACCCTAATTTAGCAACTTTTGGGTTTTGATGAATTGTGAGAAATTATTGAGGAACCATGACCAAACCATGATCAAATGATGGATAATACTTCAAAATGAGGATGTTGACAAAAAATCTTGAAGTTTGACTGTATGTGGGCCACAATTGACTTTTGACCTAGTATAGTTGATTTTAAGGCATTTGAGCAATTGACTGAGCAAACTTCTTCTGCAAGGCTTGAAACTTGACATGGATGATCTTGAGAATATATTAGGAAAATGGTGAGCATTTGAGTCCTTTGTCGTTCACACATCCTGATGATGATAGAAACCCTAATTTGGGGTATACTGCTTTAGGAGAGAGTTTGTCTAGTCAACTCTTGGACTTCCTTGAGCAATTTGGGGACCTCACTTGCCATGTGTTGAGAAATATGGGAGGGAAAATTTTGGGGTACAACAAAAGGTATTCAAGTAGACCCTGCGAAGGTAAAAGCCATACAAGAGATGTCGGATCCCCGTACCGAGAAGGAAGTTAGAGGTTTCCTAGGACGCCTGAATTATATCGCCAGATTCATTTCACATATGACCGCTACTTGTGAGCCCATCTTCAAGCTTCTGAAGAAAGATCAAGTGGTAAAGTGGAATGACGAATTCCAAACTGCTTTCAAAAAAATCAAGGAATACCTTAAAGAACCGCCAATTCTGATTCCTCTGGTTGAAGGAAGACCTTTGATATTATACTTAACAGTGCTAGACAATTCAATGGGGTGTGTGCTGGGGCAGCATGATGAGTCTGGTCGAAAAGAGCAAATATACTACCTTAGCAAAAAGTTTACGGACTGTGAGACACGATACTCACTGCTCGAAAAAACTTGATGCGCTTTGGCATGGGCTGCTCGCCGACTAAGACAGTATATGCTGACCCACGCCACTTTGTTGATATCTAAGATGGACTCAATCAAGTACATCTTCGAGAAACCCACTCTCTCCGGAAGAATATCAAGATGGAATATGATCTTAACTGAATACGATATACAATATACAACCCAGAAAGCAATCAAGGGGAGTGTGTTGGCTGATCATTTGGATCATCAGGCCGTGGATGACTACCAGTCCATGAATTTTGAGTTCCCGAATGAGAATATTATGCTGGTGACTGACTACCAAGAACCTGGACCGGGTGAAGGACCCGAAGAGGGATCCCGATGGATTATGGTTTTTGACGAAGCTTCAAATGCACTTGGTAATGGCATCGGCGCGGTAATCATATCTCCTGAGGGATGTCATACTCCTTTCACTGCCCGACTATGTTTCAAATGCACTAACAACATGGCGGAGTACGAAGCCTGCATCATGGGTCTCAAATCCGCTATTGACCTCAGGATTAAGTTCTTGGACGTTTTCGGGGATTCTGCCTTAGTGATAAGTCATATCAAAGGTGAATGGGATACGAAGCATCCGAATCTCATCCCATATAAAGAGCACGTGCTGACATTGCTCCCACACTTTAAGGAGGTAACCTTTGAACATTTCCCGCGAGAGGAGAATCAGTTAGCAGACGCACTAGCTACCATGTCTTCTATGTTCAAAGTCAGGTGGGACAATAAAGCTCCCCGAATCACCATTGAGAGGTTGGATGAACCAGCGCACTGCTGTGAGATTGATATCGAAGAGGTGGCAGACAAACCCTAGTTTCATGAAGTGAAGAAGTACCTCGAGACTTAGGAGTATCCCAAAAGAGGCATCTGTCAATGATAAGAAGTTTCTGAGAAGGTTCGCTGTGAAATTCTTCCTCAGTAATGGAATCCTCTACAAGCGTAATCATGACTCTACCTTACTGCAGTGTGTAGACAAGAGCGAAGCAGAGAGGATTATGACAGATCTACATGAAGGTACCTTCAGAACCCATTCAAGTGGACATACCATGTCTAAGAAGATCCTACGGGCCGGATACTACTGGTCCACTGTGGAAGCAGATTGTTATCAGCACTCCCAAACTTGTCATAAGTGCTAAATTTACACTGATAAGGTGCATGTGCCTCCGGTTCCTTTGAACGTCTTGACAACTCCATGGCCTTTTGCAATGTGGGGCATTGACATGATCGTAGAAATCAGGCCTACCGCTTCTAATGGACATCGCTTCATCCTGGTGGCCATAGATTACTTCATAAAATGGGTTGAGGCGACCTCTTTTGCTACTGTGACCAAGAGCGTTGTGGCGCGGTTTATTCGACATAATATGATATGTCGGTATGGTATGTCAGAGAGAATTATTACTGACAATGGTAAAAATCTCAACAACACGATGATCACCGAGCTCTGTAAGCAATTCAAGATACAGCATCATAACTCTTCTCCTTACCGGCTGAAGATGAATGGCGTTGTTGAAGCGGCTAACAAGAACATCAAGAAGAGCATAAAAAAAATGATGGTGACATACAAAGACTGGCAAGAGATGTTACCATTCGCTCTTCATGGGTATCGTACCTCAGCACGGACATCGACAGGGGCAACAACCTACTCTCTGGTATATGGCATGGAGACACTCCCACCCATCGAGGTCCATATTCCTTCTTTGAGGATTATGAAAGATGCGGGTTTGAATAAAGACGACTGGATCCAGACTCGACTTGATCAACTAAATCTAATCGACGAGAAGAGACTTACTGCTATTTGTCATGGTCATACATATCAAAAGCGAATGATCAAGGATTTTAACAAGAAACTCAGACGTCAAGAATATCAAGTCGGAGATCTGGTAATCAAGCGCATCATACTGCCGCAAGGTGATCCCAGGGGCAAATGGACCCCCACATACGAAGGGCCATTTATGGTTAAAAACATATTCTCGGATGGAGCTATGATTCTAACCACCATGGATGGTGACGACCTTCCTCACCCTGTCAATGCAGACATAGTGAAAAGATACTACGCCTGATTAAAGACCCGCTAGGTTGACTGGCCTAGGACAAAATAAGGGCATCCCGATGAACGAAAAGGGTTCGGGCAAAAATAAGGGATGAAAATGAAAAATCTATACACCCGGCAAGCCGAAAACCTGAAAAGGCGGCTTGGGCAAAAAAGGGTATCCCGGTGGACTGAAAACCCGAAAGGGCAGTCCAGGAAAAAGTTAGGGATGTAAAGCGTATCACTATGTCTCATTGGATCATCTTGCGACCAGGCCTCAGTATCAACTAACAAGCTTGAACGGCATCGATCAACCTAATCAACTTCGGACAAGCAGCAAAGTGATGAGACGCTCGAAGACATAGGGGCAATAGCAGAGTTGAAACCCAATGGGATTGTTGCACATAGCTGTTTTTTTCTTTTTACACAAGATTGTATAGCTTCTATTTCTACAGTGGTGTTCTCTTACTAGAGCGTCAGCCTCCTTGTACAAAAACGTCTATTATAGGCCAACTTCGAAAAGTCAATACACATCATTTTCACAAGAAACTGTGAGTTTTTTCCTTTTCTATTTTGTTTTCAAGAACGCCCAATGATTTATTTTTTACATATGCATTTGAATATGATTGCTGCTCATAAATATTTACATGAGAAACGAAAATACAATTGCTCGTAACTTAAGAAACAGGGGCAAAAATAAGAAATATCAAACCCAACGGTTACTCTGTCCAGCAGGTACCAGGGCAGAGACAGTTTTAGAGCACAGTCATCAGTACATACACTCCCCACAGAGTAAAAGTATTCAAAGTGTTGATGTCAGCTTTCCCAAAATAGGAAGTAATCTCTCAGCCAGGGTTTTTCAGAAATCTGACAGCTATATCCCCCAGCCAAACTTCACAATCGCGAGCAGATCATCATAATTTTTATCTCCCCAAGCAGAGTTTATTTCTCTGGATACAGAAGCTCAATCCCCGACAGATCCTATTACTTCAGCTACGTAAATTCACCTTCCCAAGCTATTCCTCACAGATTTATCCTCAAGCAGAGTCTCTCCCTGACAGAATATTCACAGATAACAAGGAATAAATCTCCAGTACATTCATTTCCATTCACCATCCCCAGCGGAAGTAGAAGAACCACAACTCTCTACAACAGTCAGGAATCCTATACTCTCCAGCAGCAGTCAGGGATTTATTTTCCCAGACTCAGACATGTCCCCAATAACATTTTATGTACATACATTATGACATGCGCATACACATTATATACAGCATAATCTCATTTATATTGAGAACATCATTTCACAAGTCATTTCATGCATCACACACATAATTAACCCTGGTACCTTTCCAGGAAAGACAATTATCACCAATAATTCCAGCAGTTATACATACAGCTAGTGGAAAATCAGTTCCCGAAGATCAAACGGGTCGACTAATCTGCGTAGCCAAATGAAGTAACCCTACTATCAAGGTTCCTTCTCATAGCCCTACTGTTGTACCCCAAAATTTTCCCTCCCATATTCCTCAAGACATTGCAAGAATAATCTCCAAGTGGATCAAGATTGCTCAAGAGTTGGACAGTCAAATCATCTCCTAAGGCAGTCAATTCAAAATTAGGGTTTTGTGTTGCATCAAGGTCCTTACATACAAATGACCTCAAGTGCTCCCCAATGTCCTAATATGTTCTCAAGTTTATCCATGTCAAATTTCAAGCCTTGCAGAGGAAGTTTGGTCAGTCAATTGCTCAAGAGGTCCAAAAATCGACTGTGCTAGGGCAAAAGTCAACTGTGACCCAAATACAGTCAAACCTCAAGATTTTTTGTCAACATTCTCATTTTTAAGGATAATTCATCATTTGATCAAGGGTTGATCATGATTCATCAAGGATTGCTCAAAATTCATCAAGATTCAAAAGTTGCTAAATTAGGGTTTTGCAGGAAAAGTCAACTCAACTTTGACCAAGCATAACTTTACCATACTATATGAGAAATGACCCATACAAAGCTCATTTTGAAGAGGATGCAATTTAATACAATCCATCTTCACACCCCAAGATCAATAAATGCACTCACAAAAAGTTACAAATTTGGACATTATAGGTCATTTTTGAAAGTCAACAAAAAAACCTTTTTTACCAAAGCTTATAACTTGAGCATGGAATATCAAAATGAGATGAGACCAAAAGGGTTGGTTATAGGACATCTCAAGGTTTCTAAAAAGTCCAAGAACACCTCCAAAAGTTCAAAATAGAAGAAGTTATGCATTGTTGAAGTTGGGCATTTTTCCAAAATTGCCAAAAGTCAACTATCCCCAAAACTTCAATTTTTGCCAAATGGGCCCTCTTTTTTCCACTTAATTTGATCTTGTCACACCACACACGTGTCCTATCTTCAGTCTGGTGTCCATTCATTGATTTTTCTATTTTATTTGATTTTTATTAATTTAATTCATTTTAAATCAATTTAAATCCAAATAAAATCCAAATATTGATGAAATAGGATCTTTTTGATTGATACAGCTTTCAATTATCATCATGAACAAGATCAAACTCGTACCAAGCCATATCATGCACAAAATATTGGATTTGGAACATTTTTGGAAGCTTTGTAATGGAGGATCATATCAAATCCAAAGTCATCAATGCATAAAGATTGGATCCACAAAACTTGACCTAACGCATTGCCTTATACATATACAAACCAAAGGCATACGATTTGAGACCTAGAGGCTGAATAATCACCAATACAAAACTTGAAAAAAAACTCAAAAAAGCTTGGAACTGAAATCTTGGTTAGAGTCGAATTCAAGGCATAAACTCAATGTGGTTCTCTTGCTAGACATCCACTGACTCTATTGCAATCAAAATCAAGCCCTCTCCTCCCCTGAATCTCACTGTAGGTCTCCTTGAACACCACCCTGTACATGAAATCAAAACCTCTCATTCTTGCATCTTTTTGACAAACCATGGACATATTCTTGATCCTTGTTTGATTTCGAAACTTTATGCAATATTTGATTTTTATTTTCATAGCCTGTAACGCCATGCCCGGATCTAGGGTTCGTGCTTCTTGTTTTTGGGGTTTTTAGTTTCAGGCAAAATTAGGGCAGGTAATGGACATGGATGAATTCAGGAGGAAGAGACGAGCATGATGATGGTCTTGGTTTGCATTTTTATGGCCTGGAATTCGTTGTAGGATGAAGCCACGGATTTAGCTGCGGATAAGAATCTGCAGGTAAATATCCAGGCCAAACGAAGAAGATGACAACGTGGCCCAGTCCCATTTGTGGATTCAAATCTCGCACCTTATTTTTTTTGTTTTCTGGCATTTATTTGTTTTTTCCATATTATATTTGATTTCCAATATTATAACAATTGAGTACATTGGTCCAGTGGCAAGCACGTTAGTTCAAAGTCCAATGGGACCTGGGTTCGAATCCCAGGTCCCCCATGCATTTGTGTTAATTTTTTCCAGGCTATCCAGTACATGCCAAGGCCTAAGATCTACCATATGCAATCATCCAATCAGGCGCCAGATGGCCTCCAGGCCAAATCCAATGGCCAAGATTGAACGTCCACCATGGTCTCTAGTCAACAAGCACACGTGGGATCCAGAAAAGTCATACAGGCCTGTTTGCATTGGGCCACAAATTGCCAGTTTCACCTCCAGATTGGGCCCAACACCCCCCTTGGTTTATTTCTTTTTCTTTTCATTATATTTATTTATTTGTTTCATTGTTATTATTATTTTTATTATCACTAACCAATTAAGTATTTTCCTCATAAAATCAAAAACACAAAAATATATTTTATTTATTAAAATTAAATTTCTCACTTTTATTTTTGTAAATAAATATTAATTAATTAACTTAGTTTTAATTAGGTATAATTTGTAATATCTTTTGCAAATAATTAAAATTAATGTAGAAAAATTAGGTTTTTACTAACTTTTAATCAATTTATTTTATTTCTTTAAATACTCAAAATCCAAAAATATTTTCATTAATTAATTAATTTAATTTCTAATTTAGATTTAATTCCTTTTAATTCAAAAAATAACCAAAAATGCTTTCTTTTCAAAAAAGGGTCAAAACCCTAAAAAATGCGCCCGATTTAATTTTCCCGCATGCGATCTATTTTGCCATATTGATGTATCTGTTTCCCGGAATGTAATAGTTTTAAATAGGACTTTGATTATTTTATCGCTTTCTTTTATTTTCCGCACTTTAATTTTAAGGGTTGATTTTGGCGATGTAAATACCTGACGCCTTGTAATAGTTTAGATCTAATTTCTGCAATTTAAATACCGCAACTATACATTGTTAGATGTTTGATAATAGGGAATGCATGACAAGATCAAATGTATGAACTTAAAATCAACATAGCTCACCCATGACATGTACAAAGATAATTTAACTGAAACAACACACTCGCACATGCGCACTCTTAGGGTACACCTCGCTTGGTTGCCTTCGAACGTGGTCATTAAGTATAGGAAGTTTTAGAGGTCGCCCTCTTGTCCAAAGATCATAGTTGCCTCGAAACGGTTGCCTCGGAAAAATGATCTAAGACATTAGGGTTACCGCTAAGGCATCCTAACATTGCTTTAGTGACTGCACGTCCCTTAATCGAATTGACCCTTAAAACTCCAACGATGATGCTACCTACTCATCAATAGTGAGATAGCATTGTCTAAAGGATATTAGCACAGATTAATTCTTTTTTCGAGTAGGTAGATGGTTCTTAAGTACTTGCTCATTCTAAAAACAAAACTTCTCGCACTTACACTCCTTTCAAACAAAAACTCTTTCAAACCCACAAACACAAAGAAAAGCAAATTTTGAAAACACTTTGAGCAAGTACCTAAGAGCCTGTGGATAACCACAGATAGAAAGGGTGCTAACACCTTCCCTTTCTATAATCTACCCCCCGAACCCGAGAAATATCTTGAAAAAGGAATTTTTATGTGCTTTTTTCCTTTCCTTGTTGGATAAAATAAAAGTCGGTGGCGACTCTTGATTACTGCGACATTTTGCAAAAACAAACGCAAAACGCGAACCAGCATTCCAAAACAGTCAGTTCTCTTCCCACCGTATCACAGAACTGGAGACTCTGCTGGGGATTTCTAATAAGTGGGGTGTACCTTAGGAATAGATCATTGTGTTTTCAATTGTATGCTTTGTATGATTTATATTTGTGGGCTTGTATCGAAGTTCTGTAGATCCTAACCCGGATCTGGGGGTACCCTTTAGGTAAGTAGCAATAAACTGTGAGGGAACTGTCCGGCGTAGACCGACACGGTTGAAGCAGTAGCTACGTTGATGTGGCACTTTAGTCTGTACTGATATCCCTTATGTTGGAACGAGGGGAATATGGGTCTTCTAAGGGGTCATTAAGCACCAACTGACCTTAGAACCTTCAAATTTACCAACTTGGCCATAGAACAGTAGCAGTATGCTACACTCATTGAGACTAAACTCTCGCGATGATTCCGGCCGTAAGAAAAGGTTTCTAAACTGGATTTATGACCGATTGAGGGTATTCAGTGATATTGAGATCCTCTAGAACCCGGTTACTATTTTTAGGACAGGTTTAACCAACTGAACTGAAAGAGGGTAGTACCTAAGCTCCTTGCCAGCCTAAAATCTAAGGGCTCTTGGTGTGACTTGTGTGCCTTTACCATGTTTGCTATTTGTGGATACTTGTGGTGTGGTTACTCTCATGACATCATGAAATCATAACATTGCATACATGTTGCATTGGACTAACCTATTTCAAAGACAGGAGGGATTCATCTTTGCTCTGTTTTGTAGGTCATCATGATGCCCATGCGTAAGAATACCATTCGGATCAACTTTGTCCAGGTTCCTACCTTGCTTAAAGAGTTGGTTGCCAAGATGCCTGACACTAATTCCTTCATCAGGAGGCATGGTTCTCTTCTCAGTTTGGTCACCTCCAAATTGGACGAGCAGATGATGAGTGTCCTAGTCCAGTTCTATGATCCGCTTTACCATTGCTTCACTTTTCAGGACTATCAGTTGGTTCCCACCCTAGAAGAGTTCTCTGAACTGCTCGGTATCTCTGTTCTGGAGCAGACCCCGTTTACTGGTTGGGAGAAGATTCTTAGGCCCGAAGAGATTGCTGTAGCCCTTCATTTGACAAAAGAGGAGGTAATGGCTAATTGGGAGACTAGAAGTGGAGCAAAGGGCTTTCTGACTAAGTTTTTGGTTGGTAAGGCTAACTATTTATGGGATAGTCTAGACTTCAAGGCATTCAAGGATATTCTGGCTCTTCTGATCTATGGCTTGGTATTGTTTCCGAATCCTGACACTTTTGTTGATATGAATGCGATAAAAATCTTCATCTCTCGCAATCCTGTACCCACTCTCTTGGGTGACATCCTTCATCAACTCTATGCTCGTACTGCCCAAAAGTGGGGAACGTTGATGTGCTGTGCTCCATTATTGTTGAGGTGGTTTATTTCGCACCTCCCCAAGTCAGTATTGAAGAATAAAGAAGGCATGGGCTGGGCTTATAGGGTGATGTCTCTCTCGCATAATGACATTATATGGACTCTCAAGGGTATGGATGAGGTGACTATCATTGATGCTGTGGAGAGTATCCTAATGTTCCATTGATAGGAACCCATGGAGGAATTTCTTACAACCCATGCTTAGCCCTACGTCAGTTTGGGAGAGCCAGAAGAGAAGGACCACATGAGTTGTTAATGCCTAGCATCATCTTTGATTTTCAAGGGGATAGCGACGAGCAACATCGCAGATTCATAAAGGCATGGCATAGAGTTCACCAATCTGATCCACATGAGTTGGGTCCAAAGACTTCACTTCTGATGGAGCCATATCTCGGATGGGTCCGTATCCGTGCCCAAAAGCTGGGTATGCCTTATGAAGCCGTCCAACCTGTCACTCTTGAAGTTGCTAATGAAGAAGGGGTTCTTCCAACCATCCTCCATCCTTATATGCCCACTGACATTGGGGCACTGAAAATATCTTAGATGCAGCTGAGGGAAGAACGGGATTCTTACCGAGAAAAGTTCAACGAGCAAGAGCAGAAGATCCAGAAGCTGACTAGGCAACTAGAGAACAAGCGGATTCTTAATGACTATGTCCGCACTGAGAAGAAGAGACCATGGGAGCATTGATTGGCCTTTGATGATTTCCTTTCCAGTTTTTATTTACTTTTCAGTATTTCCTTTCATGTAACGCCTTAATGGCATCAGTTGAACAATTTGAATTTCAAAGTTATCTAATAAAGTGTGTTTCATTTCCTGTTTACAAATTTGAATCTCCCGATTGTCTTTGAAATCATGTCATACGCATTTCATCCTGTGATACGGTGGGAGAACTGACTATGGTTTTGCGTTTGTTTTCACAAATTTTTCGGTTGAGCAAGAGTCGCCACCGACTTTTTATTTTATCCTAAGGAAAGGTTTAAAAAGCACAGCAAAAACCTTTGAGATTTTTCTTGGGTTCGGGGAGTAGATTATAGAAAGGGAAGGTATTAGCACCCTTTCTATCCATGGTTATCCATGGGCTCTTAGGTACTTGCTTAGATCAACTTGGCTTGGTTTTCAATTGTTTGAAATGGTGCTTGGTGTGTGGTTTTGAAAATGTTTTGAAAAGATGCCTTGTATAGGCTACCCTTGTAACAATTTTTTACTCGAATGTTTTACAAAAGGTGTTTTGTCTTTAGAAAAGATGTTTCAAGGTTTTTTGAAAGTTGGTTTTGAAAGTGTTTTTGAAGTGTGGTTTGAAATTAGGCAAGTGTTTTCTTGGCAAATTGACAAGTACTTAAGAGTTATCTACCCTAAAGTTTTCTCAAAGATTTTTGTTATGTTTTAAACCTTTTGACAATTTTGTTCCACCATTGAATTTGGTGGACAATCTTGTATTAGGAGGTGAAAGGGACAGGCGCGGGTCATCGTTTGGACCATAATTGAAATAGTGTTAAATGTCTTTGAGCAATTTTTTCTTTAAAAGGGACTTGATCATTCATTTAGGCAACATTTTGAGGGACTATGATCATTTGATTGTTTGTTTTACCCAAAGAAATTCAACATGCAATATGGCCCAATTTATTTGAAGGCAACAAAGTGGAATACCCTAGGGGTGCAAGTGTGAAATGTGTTATCCATTTTCATGCTTATTTATCTTGAAATTAGGTCAAACTATTTTGTTCGTTTTATTCGCATACAAACCCTAATTCTAGCATGGTAGGTTAAGAAAGCATTAAAGTGCGAAATTTAAATTCCTACACTATTACAACACAATAATATGGGGAGGGGGGTACAATGTTTCAAATGGGGTATATTTAGACAAAAATTTAAACCTAACTATTACATCATTTTCTTTGAATATTTACAAGACAAATAATTGTATAATTAAATGGAATTTGAAATAAATATGCAAAAATGTAAAAAAGAATTTTTATATGTATGAAAAAAAAAGAATATTATTTATGTGAAATAAAAAGAGAAATAAAAAGGTATTATTTTTGGAGTATTTTCAAATTTAGGGCAAAACCCTAATTTTTAATCAAAAAGGGATATTAATCAATTAATTCATATAATATTTACTATTTACATACAAAAATAAAATAAAATATAGTATATTTATAAAAAATGTCTTTTTAGTGTTAAATATTAATAAAAATAAAAATATGTGTATTTTTTATATTTTTACCCTAAATGTGTTAATATATATATGTATATTTATATTATTTACAAGATATGTATTATATATATTAATTAATAATATTAATATAAAAATAAAAATAAAAAAAGGTATTTTTCTATAAAATATTTTCAGGAAGTAAAAATAAGATAAAAGTGTATAAAATATATTTGTGCTATTTTAGTATTTTAAACAAAAAAGTATATATTTATTTATTTATGTACAAACTAAAAGAAAAATCAAATAAATACCTAATAAATTCAAAAATGATGAGAAAAAATATTTTTATATTTTTAATATGCTGAGAAAAAATAAATGAGTCAATAAAAAAAAGAAAAAGTCAAAAAACATTAAAAATAAAGCAAATGGGCTCAGGGGGTGTAAAACCAAAAAGGTGGTGTGAATAAGAAAATCACTCAGGCCCAGCCCAAGAAGACATTGTCTTCAACCTTCAGACAAAACCAGTTCAAAAACGCGCGCCCTTCTTCTCAAACTTCTAACTCCTGATTCCTGGCTTATCAATGAAAACTCATAACATAAAAAATGTTCAGCATTAAGAGACGAATCCAACCATATGCAGAACTTGATCTAACTCTCTAAGATGAGGGAGAATTTCTTCTCCCCCAAATCCTAACCTAGATTTTCTGCCATTTTCAAACCTTAAATTCTCACAGCTCAAGCAAAAGAAATGAAAAGTAAAAACATGTACATGTTCAGTGGCATGAGTAGAACATTGTTTATTCACAAACTTAGAGCTAATGATGCTTAATAAGAGAGATAGAAGTTCACCAAAATACCTATTCAGGTGAAGTTCTATCTGGCAATGAGGAAGCTTTCAGTGCAAGGTGATGATTGGAAAAGCTTCCTTGAGGTCCAGGGATGTTATTCCAATGTTTACTTTGTCTTGAAAGCTTTTGAATCGTGCTAGAGCACTTCACCTGCAAAACAAGAAACTGAAAATGGTGGAACTGGTTAGAGGGATTACAGGTCGTGTTTCAAGTCATGGTTAGCTTGCATAGATGCTAGGGAATGTGTGTGAACTGGTTTGGGCAAGAGAGCTTGAGGGAAATGGAAGATGGCACTCAAACTGCAGGTCTGGCCCTGTTTTTGCAGTTTGAAGGTGATTCTGAGATTGGGAGTGTATGAGAGGTGTTAGGGTCGTGCACTAGCTTGGTTGGGATGTCTTGAGTATGTTTCACAAGTTCACTTAAGTGTTTGCAAGCTGATATCAGAGTTGTGTTACAATATGCCAAGTTACTTACACTTTAAGCAACAAATGCCCAAGTTGTGTTCTAGGTCAGTAGAGGCCCCCTAATGAGCTGCATAATCCCTCCTTGATCAGAGTGTTTTGCTCATAATCTTGTGCCAATTAGATCTCATTTGTACTGCTTGGATTTTCAATTGGACATAAAGTTACCTTTTGCAAAAATGGAAGAAATGCTTTATCTATAATTGGATTAATCCTTTAGGCAATGCTTGAACTCATGAAACAAGGACTTGGCACAAAAGTTTTGCATTGAATTATTGAGTGTCAAAGGGTTTTAGGACCTGTAATTTAGCACAAACTATGTTGACTTGAAAATGGCTTAAGTTATGAACATGTTCATACTCAATTCAAAAGTGAGTTTTTGCCATATTGTGAAATTCGATTCTCTCAAGTTATGAGGTTGTTTAAGCAGTTCTTGGACATTTTGGAAAGCTTGGAATGTGTACTACAATCCATCTTTGAAATGCAAATTGAAATTCCAAGTGGAAGTGTATGGAAAATGGCCTTGAAGTTGGGTAGAAAACCTTGTCAAAATAGGTTAAAATTTCACTAAGTTAAGAATGGTTTAGTGCCCTTATTCAAAAATTTGTAACTTGAGATACAAGATTCATTTGGGAAAACTTTGTGAATCAAAGTTGTAGATTATGCAACAAGCTACAACTTTCATGTTTTGACTTTTGTTTGAATCCAAATGGATCTTGGTGAAAAAGTGGGGCAAAGTTGGAAAAAAATTAGGGTTTTTTATAACTTAGAAAAAATTCTAAGTTATGAAAAATTCTAATTTCTAACCCTAATTTGCATTTTGTGATTTCTTGGTGAACAAGTTTCATGATTTGGCATGTTTTGATGAAAAATGAATCTTGACTCTTGATTTTGACCAAAAAGTCAAAGTTTGACTTTTCAGTGTACAGTCAAAATTGATCAATTGACTGGGAAATTCAACTGTCAATCTTGTGTACTTGGGATCTTTTGAGTTTGTTGAGGATGTCAAGATAATTCCATGGGGTCTTTGAGTCCATATGTGAGCTTGGTTTGCCATTGGCTAGGTCAAACAGTCAAAAATTGCCTTTGTGCAGTCAAAACCCTAAAAATGACCATTTTGCCCTTTTGGTGATCTGATCAAATTTCTTGTGGAATTGTGATCCAAACTTGATCAAATGGTTCATATGAGTTCATAATGTTGATGTGGGTCAATTTTCATGAGATTTGACTGTCAATTGGCCACAGTTGACTTTTTCCCCAATACAGCTGATTTCTAGATCAACTGTCCAATTGACTGGGCAAAATTTGGAATCAAGATTTGAAACTTGACATGGATAAACTTGGGAGTCCAATATGAAGCAAGAAAGTCATCTTAGGCATTTTAGGTCAAAACATCTTGGTGGAAACACAAACCCTAATTTGGGTCAGCAGTGCAAGGAGAAGTCTTTGAGCAGATGAAACCCTAACTGGATCCTGAGCTTCAAGGGCTTTATGGTGAGAAATCAATGAGAAATGGGAGGGCAAATTTTGGGGTACAACAGTTGCCCCTGTTCAATCTTCTTGAATCCGAAGAGTTAGATTGGCAAGCTTGCCTTTCGTGACTCGAGGGTAAAAGGAGATTGGACACTAGAGTGCCCAGAAATTTGCACTCGTCAAAACAATGGATGCGGGAATGGGCTTAGAGATGCCATTTGGAGATGGGCTTAACGATGCCATCTGGAGGGATGACAGAAGCTTGTTGGGGATGGGCTTAACGATGCCATCTGGAATGAGTATCTGGGAGATGTCCATGCCTGGGGCCATCTCTGAACTGGGGGTCTGAATAAGCAATAGATTGACGTCCGTTGTTGGGAGGAATCCGTGAGCTGTTTTCAAAGGTTGCATCTGAATAAGAGATAGGTTAACATCCGTTACTTGGAGAACCCGTGAACTGTTTTCAGAAATCTTGAAGTTGAATAAGCAATAGAGCAGCATCCGTTATTGGGAAGCGTCCGTAAACTGTTTTCAAAAGGTTGCATCTGAACAAGTGATAGATTAACATCCGTTGTTGGGAAGAATCCATAGACTGTTTTCAGAAGTCTTGAGAAGAATCTGAACAAGCGATAGGTTAACATCCGTTACTTGGAGAACCTGTAAATTGTTTTCAGAAATCTTGAGATTGAATAAGCAATAGAGCAGCATCCGTTGTTGGGAAGCGTCCGTAAACTGTTTTCAATGGTTGCGTCTGAACAAGTGATAGATTAACATCCGTTGTTGGGAAGAATCCATAGACTGTTTTCAGAAGTCTGGAGAACAAACTGAACAAGCGATAGGTTAACATCCGTTACTTGGAGAACCCGTAAACTGTTTTCAGAAGTCTTGAAGTTGAATAAGCAATGGAGCAGCATCCGTTGTTGGGAAGCGTCCGTAAACTGTTTTCAAAAGGTTGAGAAGAGTCTGAACAAGTTGGTAGATTAACATCCGTTGTTGGGACGAATCCATAAACTGTTTTCAGAAGTCTTGGATTTGAAACTGAATAAGCGATAGGTTAACATCCGTTACTTGGAGAACCCGTAAACTGTTTTCAGAAATCTTGAAGCAACGGCGTAGGGTTGCTTGACGAGGGGTCCGCGTAACACTGCATCTGAAACTGTTAATGATAGCCTTTTATTCTTATCCTGTTCGGACAAAATGTTAGCTACACACAGAATTATGTTGCATGAAATGCATGATGCAATATATGTTATATGAATGTTTATAATATGAATGCAATGAATGCGTATGTAAGCTGATGAGCTGCCTTGTTGGGGATAGATGAATCCTGGATGACTGAAGATAAGAACAACTCGACCGCTGCCGGGAAGAACAAATCCTTGGCTGTTGCTGGGGAACAAAGAGCTTGGGTTGTATACCAAACCTCTGGGGAAATCCTGATGACTTCTATTGGGGAGTACCAATCTAGTAGACTTATGTAGGGGATGCAAGGCTGAGAATCTTCAGTTTGGCGGGAAATATCTCTGGCGACTTCACTGGGGAACTCAAGATTTTTCTTCCTAAAACTCTGTGGGGAAAAGGTTCATTAGTCTGGCTCCGCTGGGGATATTGAAACTTAAATTCTGAGGGAAATTGGATTCCTGAGGATCCTCTGGCTGGGGGATTGTAAAGATACGTTACAGCTGGGGAATTTTGATGAACTCCGCTGGAGATAGGAAGAATTTTGGCGAGTGCGATCTTCCGTGGTTGTTAGCTGAGGATAACCCAGTTATAAGCCCTTATGAGGAATAACTTTGAATAAAACTCGGGAGAGACGTCCGTTCTCTGCGGGGAATAAACTTCCAGAATCTACTGGGGATGAGCTTCAAGTCTTGCTAGGGATATGGATTCCAAATTTCCCAGGGGTTTCCTTTGAAAGGGTATCGGGTTATCCAACTGTACCTTCGACTTATCAGTAATCCTCTTTCTTGGTTCATAAGGAAATGATTATGTTTCAAATGCATATGCCTATTTAACAAAACATTGGACGTTTCTCAAAATAAACAAATAGTGCAAGAGAAAAGAAAAGGAAATGACACAAATTTCTGGGAAAAGTATTTGTATTGATTTTCTATGAGTATATTTGTACAAAGGAGGCAATCATCCTAGTAAGAGGATTTTGTCGTAAATATTTGAAAGATTTATACAAAATAAAGATGGCTATGTGAAATAATTTCGTGGGATTCCATTCCGCTATAGCTTTCACAACTCTGAATATTTGTCCATTCAATGCTTCGCTTGACGATGACTGGATTGATCAGAAGCCGGGAACCGATTGATGAAGAGATTGTCTTTGAAGTGATCCGACGAGACATAGTCATACGCTTTAATTCCCTAACTTTTTCCTGAATCGCCCTTTCGGGTTTTCGATCCACCGGGAAACCCTTTTTTGCCCAAGTCGCCCTTTCGGGTTTTCGACTTGTCGGGTGTACAGATTTTTTTTATTTTTATCCCTAACTTTTGCCTGAACCGCCCTTTCGGGTTTTCGGTTCACCGGGATGCCCATTTTTGCCCAAGCCGCCCTTTCGGGTTTTCGACTTGTCAGGTTATTTTACGCATAGTATCTTTTGACTATGTCTGCGTTCGCAGGGTGCGGTAAATCGTCGCCGTCCATGGTGGTTAGAATCATCGCACCACCAGAAAATATGCTCTTGATCACAAATGGTCCTTCATATACAGGAGTTCATTTGCCCCTGGGATCACTTTGCGGCAAGATAATCCGCTTGATTACGAGGTCTCCGACTTGATACACTTGACGTCTGACTTTCTTATTGAAGGCTTTGATCATTCGCTTTTGATACGTCTGACCATGGCATACAGCAGCAAGTCGTTTTTCATCGATCAGATTGAGTTGATCAAGTCGGGTCTGCATCCAATCATCTTCATTCAAACTTGCATCCTTCATAATCCGTAGAGAAGGGATCTGGACTTCCATAGGCAAAACAGCTTCCATGCCATAAACCAAAGAAAATGGGGTTGCCCCGGTTGAAGTACGTACCGTCGTACGGTATCCATGCAGAGCAAACGGTAACATCTCATGCCAGTCTTTGTAAGTGACTGTCATTTTCTGAATGATTTTCTTAATGTTTTTGTTCGCAGCTTCAACAGCACCGTTCATCTTCGGCCGATAGGGAGATGAATTGTGATGATAAATCTTGAACTGTTCGCACAATGCAGTGATCATCGTGTTATTCAGATTCGTACCGTTGTCTGTGATGATCCTGTCTGGAACACCATACCGACATATGAGATTTTGCTTGATAAAGCGGGCAACCATATTTTTAGTGACAGAGGCGAAGGAAGCTGCTTCGACCCATTTGGTGAAATAGTCAATGGCAACTAGGATGAAGCGATGTCCGTTGGAAGCCGTGGGCTTGATCTATCCAATCATATCAATGCCCCACATTGCAAAGGGCCACGGAGTTCAGGACGTTGAGAGGAACCGGAGGAATATGAACTTTGTCAGCATAGACTTGACACTTGTGGCAAGTACGGGAATGTTGATGGCAGTCAGCCTCCATAGTAGACCAGTAATAGCCTGCCCTTAGGATCTTCTTAGCCATTGTATGCCCGCTTAAGTGAGTGCCAAATGTGCCGCTGTGTATATCAGTCATGATCAACTCTGCTTCAGCTCTATCTACGCATCGGAGTAATACACAATCATGGCTTCGTTTGTAAAGGATGTCGTTGCTCAGGAAGAACTTAGCAGCAAATTTCCTTAAGAACTTCTTGTCATTCACGGAAGCTCCTTCAGGATAATCTCGGGTCTCGAGATACCTTTTGATTTCATGGAACCAAGGTTGTTCCACAACTTCTTCGGTATTAATCTCGTGGCAATGCGCCGGTTCATCCATTCGCTCGATGGTGATTTGGGGAGCCTCGTTATCCCAGTTGAGTTTAAACATGGAGGACATTGTGGCTAGAGCATCTGCTAGCTGATTCTCTTCTCGCGGGAAATGCTCGAAGGTAATTTGCTCGAAATGCGGCAACAATGTCAGGACATGTTCTTTGTATGGGACGAGATTAGGATGTTTGGTATCCCATTCTCCTTTGATTTGACTGATAACCAAAGCCGAGTCCCCAAATACGATCAAAGATTTGATCCCCAAGTCTATAGCAGCCTTGAGACCAAAGATGCAGGCTTCATACTCAGCCATGTTGTTTGTGCAGCTGAAGCAAAGTCGGGCCGTGAAAGGTGTGTGACAGCCTTCCGGAGAAATGAGTACTGCGCCAATACCGTTTCCAAGCGCATTCGAAGCACCATCAAAGTACAGGGTCCATCGGGATCCCTTTTCAGGTCCGTCATACGGTCCTTCACCTTCAACGTTGTCCAAATTCATGATGTCCTCGTCTGGGAAGTCGAATCTCATGGGTTGATAGTCTTCGATAGCCTGATGAGCCAGATGGTCAGCTAATACACTCCTTTTTATAGCTTTTTGGGTGGTGTATTGGATGTCATACTCAGTTAGGATCATTTTCCATCTAGCTATCCTTCCAGATAAAGCGGGCTTTTCGAAGATATACTTGATAGGATCCATTTTGGAAATCAACAACGTAGTATGAGTCAGCATATACTATCTTAGTCGGCGAGCAGCCCATACCAAAGCGCAACAAATTTTCTCGAGCAGTGAGTAGCGAGTCTCACAGTCGGTAAACTTTTTGCTAAGGTAATAAATAGCATGCTCTTTTCGACCAGACTCGTCATGCTAGCCCAAAACACACCCCATTGAGTTATCCAAGACGGTCAAATACATGATCAATGGTCTTCCTTCGACGAAGAACAGTATCCTCCTGCTGAGGATAGATACAAGCAACTGGAAGACCGGTTGAGTGCTATGGAGGTTCAAAAAGTGCCTGGCCTGGACTTTGGTGATCTAGGTCTATCATCTGCGGTGGTGATTCCCCATAAATTCAAAGCACCAGCCTTTGCTAAGTATGACAGAGTTTCTTGTCCGAAGCTGCACCTCCGGTCATATGTGAGGAAGATTCAGCCGTACACCGCTGATAAAAACCTATGGATCCACTTCTTCCAAGACAGTCTCTCAGGGACTCAGCTTGAGTGGTTCTACCAGTTGGACGGAGCTAGTAACCGCAGTTGGGAAGATTTGGCTACTGCTTTCTACAGGCAGTACCAGTACAACTCCGACCTCGCTCCTATGCGTACCCAACTCCAGGGTATGTCAATGGGAATGGGTGAAGGATTCAAAGATTAAGCTCAAAAGTGGAGGGACCTTGCCGGGAGAGTACAACCACCTTTGGCTGATCGGGAGCTTGTGGATATGTTTCTGGGGACCCTGTCTGGTCCATTTTTCAACCACCTGATTGGAAGCTCTTCATCTGGGTTTACAGAGCTTATTTTGACCGGTGAAAGGATTGAGTCTGGTATTAAGGATGGTAAGATACAGAAGAGTGCTTCGTCGAGCACCGAGAAGAAGCCATTTAAGAAAGAGTCCAGTGTTGTCTACAGTTTGAAAAGACAGAATAGACCTGAACACCGCCAAGCTGTGAATGCGGTTGTTATTTCAAAACCTGCTGGTGCTCCTCAGTATAACAATCAACAAAAGGACGAGAGACCTCGAAGGCAATTCACCCGTCTCAACATAACCTTATCTCAGATTCTGCCACAGTTGCTGAAGACCAATCTGGTGATTCCAAAGGAAGCCCCAAAGAATCCAAATACAACGTCACCGAGGTATAACCCTAATGCCCGCTGTGCTTATCACTCTGATAGCCCGGGGCATAATACAGATGATTGTTGGACTTTGAAGAATAAGATACAAGACTTGATCAATGCGAAGGAGATTGAGTTCGAGGCGCCCGAGAGGCCTAATGTTGTGACTGCTCCCATGCCCAAGCATGGAATAAATGCTATAGAAGAAGATTCGTTTGTGGTTACTGTGAATGATATTGTTACCCCTCTGATGACTGTAAAGAAGAACCTTTTGCTAGCCGGTTTATTTCCGGGCTGTGACGAAGGTTGCCACATATGTTCTACCCTTCCAAATGGTTGTCCGCTTTTGAAATCAGGTGTCCAACGCCTGATGGATAATAAAGAGATCCTGTTTGAGAAAACTGTTGTTCCTGTAGTCCATACTGAAGAAGTTTCCATCATTACCATTTTCGACAATTCTTCCAAGGTTCTCTCGAGGAAGCCTGTTAGAATTACATCTGTTCCAAGAATCGCACCTGTGGTCATCACTGTTCCGGGGCCCATCTTCTATACCTCTGATAAAGTTGTCCCTTGGCACTATAGGGATGATGTTTATTTTCATGGAGTTAAGCAAGAGTTGGATGTTGATACTGACGTCAGCAATATTGTTGGACCTGTTAAAGTCACCCGCAGCGGAAGACTTTTCTCACCTGATATCTCTCAACCAACTGCCCGAAAACCTGTTGTTATCACACCTGCCAGTGTACCTGCTGCTATCCCTGTTCAAGTTCCTATTCTTACCCCTGTCGCCGAGTCGTCTGACACTCGGGGCAAAGAGACCACCAGTGAGCCTGCCCAGACGGAGGCACCAAAGACAATTACAGTTGAAGCTTCTAAACAAGAGATGGAAGAGATTCTGAAGATCATCTGAAAGAGTGACTACAATGTAGTTGAACAGCTGGGGCAAACCCCGTCCAAGATTTATATGTTGTCACTATTACTATGCTCAAAGGCCCATGCCAAGGCTCTGATTACCTTCCTGAAGACTGCCCATGTACCACAAGAGACATCAACTGATCAGTTTACAGATTGCATGGCCAATTTGACTGCTAATAATGGGTTGGGTTTCTCTGACGCCGATTTGACTGCTAAAGGGAAGAATCACAACGATGCCCTGCATGTCTCCATTGAATGCAGAGGCACTACTCTTGCACATGTATTGGTGGATACTGGTTCCTCATTAAACATTTTGCCGAAGAAAGCTCTGGACTGGTTGGACTGTGAAGGGTTGGAGCTGAAGCCAAGCAACATTATTGTTAGGGCCTTTGATGGGTCTAAGAGAATGGTGCATGGAGAAGTTGATATCCCGATTAAGGTTGGTCCTCAGGTCTTCAATTTTACATTCTATGTGATGGACATTCGGCCATCTTATTCTTGTTTGTTGGGTCGTCCATGGATCCACAAAGCTGGGGCCGTAACCTCAACACTCCACCAGAAGCTGAAGTACCCGGTCAAAGGGAAGATTGTGACAGTACAAGGTGAGGAAGAGTATATGGTTAGCCACCTCAACTCTTTCCGATATGTAGAGATGGATGGTGAGTTCATTGAGACCCCATTTCAACATTTTGAAGAGGTTCCCCAGACGCTGGCGTCAGTTGAGACTATTGTTGAAGACTCTCCTATAAAGATGGCTTCCTTTAAGGATGCCCGGGCTGTTGTCGAGAAAGGTGGGTGTGCAAATTGGGGCCGACTCCCTGATTTTACTCAGAAGACTAACAAGTTTGGTTTGGGTTTCACTGCAGAAGCTCAAAGGGATATTCGGAACGCACGAATCGGAAGACCTCCCGTGTTCATTAGCAACTCGGGAGTGAATGCCATTGAAGATGATGTGGAAGAGTCTGAGTTCGACAGTTGGATCTATCCTACGACCGACGATGGACAATGCAACTGGACATCAAAGGACTTCATCCCTATTACTTTTGTTACCCAGTAATGAAACTTTTTGTTTTAAATTTGTAACAGACAATGTTTTAGACTTTACGGCCCGGTGTCTTACCCGGGGCACTGTGGCTTCATTTGTGAGGGCTTTATGTGTTCATTTTCATATATCATTAATAAAAGCATTGGACATTTTCTTGCATTTCAAATTTTGCGCTCCTTGTTTTTCTTTATTATATATTGCAAAACAGCTATTTTACACACACTCACATATACAGGTTTACATCCACTCTGGATCTCACTGGTAACGACTCTACTACTGCCAGTTATGACTTCGAAAATCCGATCAACTTAGTCGAAGACGAAGGTGAAGATGATTGCGAAGTGCCTGGTGAACTTGCAAGACTGCTACTCCAGGAAGAGAGGGCCATTCAGCCGCTTGAAGAGCCGGTAGAATCAGTGAATCTGGGTACTGAGATAGACAATAAGGAAGTCAAGATCAGTGCAAATCTGGAGCTTAGTATGAAACAACGGTTGATTCAGATGCTGCATGACTATGTTGAGATCTTCGCCTGGTCTTATGAAGATATGCCTGGGTTGGATACCGATATTGTGGTTCATCGCCTGCCAACCAAGGAAGATTGTCCTCCAGTGAAACAGAAGGTCCGCCGAATACGCCCAGAGATGTCTGAGAAAATCAAGGCTGAAGTTATGAAACAGTTTGACGCCGGTTTTCTAGCAGTTACTTCTTACCCTCAGTGGGTTGCCAATGTGGTTCCTGTGCCGAAGAAGGATGGTAAGGTTCGAATGTGTGTTGACTACAGGGATTTGAATAGGGCAAGCCCCAAGGATGATTTCCCTCTACCTCACATCGACGTTCTGGTTGACAATACCGCTCAACACAAGGTCTTCTCCTTCATGGACGGCTTCTCCGGTTATAATCAGATCAAGATGGCTCCCGAAGACATAGAGAAGACGACCTTTGTTACTCAGTGGGGTACCTTTTGCTACAAGGTCATGCCTTTTGGACTGAAGAACGTTGGGGCAACGTATCAGCGTGACATGGTTGCTTTGTTTCATGACATGATCCATCATGAGATTGAAGTATACGTCGATGATATGATTGCAAGGTCCCAGACTGAGGAAGAACACCTTGACCATCTGCAGAAGCTGTTTGACAGGTTGAAGTTGTACAAGCTGAGGTTGAACCCGAACAAGTGCACCTTCGGGGTGAGATCTGGTAAGCTACTAGGTTTCGTCGTAAGCGACAAAGGTATTCAAGTGGATCCGGAAAAAGTGAAAGCTATACAGGAAATGCCAGCTCTCAGAACAGAGAAATAAGTCAGAGGCTTCCTGGGACGACTGAACTACATTGCCCAATTCATCTCACATCTGACCGCTACTTGTGAACCAATCTTCAAGCTGCTGAATAAAGATCAAGTAGTACATTTGAACGATGAATTCCAGGCCGCTTTCGAAAGGATCAAAGAGTATCTCCAAGAGCCACCTATTCTAATGCCTCCAGTTGAAGGGAGACCTTTGATCTTATACTTGATAGTGCTCGATAACTCAATGAGGTGTGTGCTGGGGCAGCATGACAAGTCTGGACGAAAAGAGCATGTTATTTATTACCTTAGCAAAAAGTTTATCGACTGTGAGACCCGATACTCACTGCTCGAGAAAACTTGCTGCGCTTTGGCATGGGCTGCTCGCCGACTGAGACAGTATATGCTGACTCACACTACTCTGTTGATATCAAAGATGGATCCAATCAAGTATATCTTCGAAAAGCCTGCTTTGTCCGGAAGAATAGCAAGATGGTAGATGATCTAGACTGAGTATGACATCCAGTATACGACCCAAAAGGCAATCAAGGGAAGTGTGTTGGCAGACCATTTGGCACATCAAGCAGTGGATGATTACCAGTCTATGAACTTTGAATTCCCGGACGAGAATATCATGTTGGTAACTGATTATGAGACACCTGGACCGAATGAAGAACTTGAGGAAGGATCTCGATGGTCTATGTACTTTGATGGAGCTTCAAATGCTTTGGGTAATGGCATTGGCGCTGTGATCATATCTCCTAAAGGCTCTCATACTCCGTTTACCGCCCGACTATGTTTCAACTGCACCAACAACATGGCGGAGTATGAAGCGTGCATCATGGGTCTTCAAGCATCTATTGACCTAAGGATTAAGTTTCTAAGTGTCTTCGGAAATTCCGCTCTCGTGATCAGTCAGATCAAAGGCGAGTGGGATATGAAACACCCAAATCTTATTCCTTACAAGGAGTATGTGCTGACATTGCTTCCCCACTTCGAGGAGATAACCTTTGAACACTTCCCTAGAGAGGAGAATCAGTTGGCGGACGCGCTGGCTACGATGTCTTCTATGTTCAAAGTCAATTGGGAAACCGAAGCTCCCCGGATCATCATTGAAAGATTGGACGAACCTGCACATTACTGTGACATTGAGACCGAAGAAGTAACAGAAAAGCCCTGGTATCATGAGGTAAAGAGGTATCTTGAAGCTCAGGAATACCCCGAGGGTGCATCTGTAAATGACAAGAAGTTTCTGAGGAGGTTTGCAGTGAAGTTCTTCATCAGCAATGGCATTCTTTATAAGCGTAACCATGATTCGACCTTACTGTGTTGTGTGGATAAGATTGAAGCAGAAAGGATCATGGCAGAGTTACATGAAGGTACTTTCGGAACTCATTCCAGTGGACACACCATGGCAAAGAAAATCCTTCGGGCAGGATATTATTGGTCCACAATAGAAGCCGACTGTTATCAGCATTCTCGGACATGTCACAAGTGCCAAGTCTATGCTGATGAGGTGCACATACCTCCAGTACCTTTGAACGTCTTGACAGCTCCGTGGCCTTTTGCAATGTGGGGCATTGATATGATCGGCGAGATCAGACCTACGGCATCCAATGGGCATCGTTTCATCCTGGTAGCGATTGATTACTTTACGAATTGGGTTGAAGCAGCTTCCTTTGCTACAGTAACCAAGAACGTCGTGGCACGGTTTATTCGGCACAATCTGATTTGTCGATACGGTGTACCAGAGAGGATAATTACGGAAAATGGTACCAATCTCAACAACAAGATGATCACTGAGCTCTGCATGCAATTCAAGATACAACATCACAACTCTTCTCCCTACCGGCCGAAGATGAATGGGGCTGTCGAAGCGGCTAATAAGAACATTAAGAAGATTGTGCAGAAGATGACAGTGACATACAAAGACTGGCATGAGATGTTACCATTCGCTCTTCGTGGGTACCGTACTTCAGCTCGGACGTCAACAGGGGCAACACCCTATTCCTTGGTTTATGGTATGGAGGCAGTCTTGCCCATCGAGGTTCAGATACCCTCTCTTCGGATTGTGAAGGATGCAGGTTTGAGCGAAAATGACTGGATCCAGACCTGACTTGATCAGCTGAACCTAATCGATGAAAAGAGACTTACTGCTATTTGTCATGGTCAAACGTACCAAAAACGGATGATCAAGGAATTTAACAAGAAAGTCAAACGACAAGAGTATCAAGTTGGGGATATGGTAATCAAGCGCATTATTCTACCTCAAGGTGATCCCAGGGGAAAATGGACCCCTACTTACGAAGGGCCATTTGTGGTTAAGAACATTTTCTCAGGCGGAGCTATGATTCTAACCACCATGGATGGTGACGACCTTCCTCACCCCGTCAATGCAGACATAGTGAAAAGATACTATGCATAATCAAAGACCCGCTAGGTTGACTGGCCTAGGCAAAAATAAGGGCTTCCCGGTGAACCAAAAGGGTTCGGGCAAAAATAAGGGATGAAAATGAAAAAAATTTGTACACCCGGCAAGTCGAAAACCTGAAAAGGCGGCTTGGGCAAAAAAGGGTATCCCGATGGACTGAAAACCCGAAAAGGCGGTCCAGGCAAAAGCTAGGGATCAAAGCGTAACACTATGTCTCATTGGATCACCTTGCATCCAGACTTCGGTATCGACTATCAAGCTCAGACGGCACTAATCAATCTGATTCATCTTCAACCAGTAGCAAAGTGATGAGATGCTCGAGGATATAAAGGCAATAGCAGAGTTGGAACCCAGTGGGATCATTCACATAGCTGTTTTGTTTTCTTTTCACAAACTGTATAAATTCTATTTGTTCGGCGGTGTTCTCTTACTAGGACGTCAACCTCTTGTACAAAAACGCTTATGTACAGGCCAAACTTCAAAATCAATACAAATTCATTTTCAGACAAATTTCAAACTGTTTTTCCTTTATCTATTTTTTTTTTGCAAAGAACGTCCAATGTTCATTTTTTATATATGCATTTGACATTAATTGCTCTCATAAATATTTACATGCGAAACAAAAGACGAATTACTGGTAATATCAGAAAAAAGGGGCAATAGAATTGTCCAAGCTGTATAGTTGATTTGTCCACCAGGTATAAGGGTAGGTTCAGTTGAAGAATGTGGCTAAGATACCTTCACTCCCTGTAGAGTAAGACAGTAATGGTAGCCCTCCCTGCTGAGTCTTGCAACCGTGAACGAATCAGCAATACTCTCCCCAAGCAGAGTTGGTCTACCATCAGCACTAAGAAGGTCTTAATATTCCCCAGCGGAGCATAAGAATATTCCCTAGAAAGTATCAGAGTATCCCCGACAGTCTTAATATTCCCCAGCGAAGTATACGAATGTTCCCCGGCAGCATACAAGATACCCCCAGTGGAGTCAATATTTCCCCAGCACAGTCTAAAAAAGCTTCCCCAACAGAGTTGAATCATCATCCCCAGTAGACTCTGGAAGTTTATCCCCCGCGGAGTACAACAATAGATCATCCCCAGCCAAGTTCAAAGGATCATTCCTAGCAGAATTCAGAGGGTTATCCCCACAAAAAGTCTAACAGGTTTATCCCCAGCAAGTTGCAACCGAAAGATCATCCCCAGCGAAGTTCTTTCCTTTCACAAACAGGAATTCAATCCTCAACAAATTCAGTATCACCAGCAACGGTAATCCATCCCCAGTGGAGTTTATCAGCGGAATCCCCGGCGGAGTTTATCGTTGACATCCTCAGCAGAGCATCTCTTCCCCACAGAGTAATCTCTTCATCATTTTATTCCCCAAAAGAGTTCTCTTCTCCTGCAGGTTTATTCTCACAGTCATCTTTGTTCACCATCCCCAGCGGAAACGAAGAATTCAACTCTACTCTCCAGCAGCTGTTCAGGATTTATTTTCCTCATCTAAAACATTACATTTCCATACATCATGATACATGCATATACGCATCATACCATACAATCTCATTTATGTTGAGAACATCATTGCTTGATCCATATCATGCATTGCATATGACTGACCTTTACCTTTCAGGAAAGATGCAGTTAAGTTCTCAGCTATGTCAAAGGAGACAAGACCAGTTAAATCGATTCCTAAAGATTTTTCTGATACCAAGCCAGTCAAAGGAGATGAAACCAGTTAAATCGATTCCTAAAGATTTTTCTGATGCTAAGCCAGTCAAAGGAGACAAAACCAGTTAAATCGATTCCTAAAGATTTTTCTGATGTTAAGCCAGTCAAAGGAGACAAAACCAGTTAAATCGATTCCTAAAGATTTTTCTGATGCTAAGCCAGACAAAGGAGACAAAACCAGTTAAATCGATTCCTAAAGATTTTTCTGATGCTAAGCCAGTCAAAGGATACAAAACCAGTTAAATCGATTCCTAAAGATTTTTTTGAGGCCAATTCAGTCAAAGGAGACAAAACCAGTTAAATCGATTCCTAAAGATTTTTCTGAGGCCAACCCAGTCAAAGGAGACAAGACCAGTTAAATTGATTCCTAAAGATTTTTCTGAGGCCAACCCAGTCAAAGGAGACAAAACCAGTTAAATCGATTCCTAAATATTTTTCTGAGGCCAACCCAGTCAAAGGAGACAAAACCAGTTGAATCGATTCCTAAAGATTTTTCTGATACCAATCCAGTCAAAGGAGACAAGACCAGTTAAATAGATTGCTAAAGATTTTTCTGGTACCAATCCAGTCAAAAGAGACAAGACCAGTTAAATCGATTCCTAAAGATTTTTCTGATACCAATCCAGTCAAAGGAGACAAGACCAGT
Source organism: Vicia faba (assembly GCA_948472305.1). Classification (NCBI taxonomy): domain Eukaryota; kingdom Viridiplantae; phylum Streptophyta; class Magnoliopsida; order Fabales; family Fabaceae; genus Vicia; species Vicia faba. Next base: position 47,999 of record CATIWC010002511.1, on the reverse strand, counting down.
TAAATCGATTCCTAATGATTTTTCTGAGGCCAATTCAGTCAAAGGAGACAAAACCAGTTAAATTGATTCCTAAAGATTTTTTTTAGGCCAATTCAGTCAAAGGAGACAAAACCAGTTAAATCGATTCCTAAATATTTTTCTGAGGCCAATTCAGTCAAAAGAGACAAAACCAGTTAAATCGATTCCTAAAGATTTTTCTGAGGCCAATTCGGTCAAAAGAGACAAAACCAGTTAAATCGATTCCTAAAGATTTTTCTGAGGCCAATCCAGTCAAAAGAGACAAAACCAGTTAAATCGATTCCTAAAGGTTTTTCTGATAACAATCCAGTCAAAAGAGACAAAACCAGTTAAATCAATTCCTAAAGATTTTTCTGATGCCAATCCAATCAAAGAAGACAATCCAGTCAAAGAAGACAATCCAGTCAAAGAAGACAATCCAGTCAAAGAAGACAAAACCCCCTCTAGTCCAGTTAAATCGATTCCTAAAGATTTTTCTGATGCCGATCCAGTCAAAGAAGACAAGACCTCCTCTGGTTCAGTCAGATCGCCGATAAGATCTCCCTGATTCGTATTCCAGTCAAAGAAGACAAGACCACCTACCAACAGTCCCCAAATGGCATCTATAATCCCATTCCCGACATCACAATGCTGATACCACTTCATGCGAGTGCAAATTTCTAGGCACTCTAGTGTTCAATCATCTTCCACCTTCGGATCATGAAAGGCCCGAAAGCCAATCTATATCCTCAGGTTTAAGAAGATTGAACAAGGGAAACTGTTGTACCCCAAAATTTTCCCTCCCATATTCCTCAAGACATTGTAAGAATAATCTCCAAGTGGATCAAGATTGCTCAAGAGTTGGACAGTCAAATCATCTCCTAAGGCAGTCAATTCAAAATTAGGGTTTTGTGTTGCATCAAGGTCCTTACATCCAAATGACCTCAAGAGCTCCCAAATGTCCTAATATGTTCTCAAGTTCATCCATGTCAAATTTCAAGCCTTGTAGAGGAAGTTTGGTGAGTCAATTGCTCAAGAGGTCCAAAAATCGACTGTGCTAGGGCAAAAGTCTACTGTGACCCAAATATAGTCAAACCTCGAGATTTTTTGTCAAAATTCTCATTTTGAAGTATAATTCATCATTTGATCAAGGGTTGATCATGATTCATCAAGGATTGCTCAAAATCCATCAAGATTCAAAAGTTGCTAAATTAGGGTTTTGTAGGAAAAGTCAACTCAAATTTGACCAAGCATAACTTTCTCATACTTTATGAGAAATGACCCATACAAAGCTCATTTTTAAGAGGATGCAATTTCCTACAATCCATCTTCACACCCCAAGATCAAGCAATGCACTCACAAAAAGTTACAAATTTGGACATTATAGGTCATTTTTGAAAGTCAACAAAAACACCTTTTTTGCAAAGCTTATAACTTGAGCATGGAATATCAAAATGATATGAGACCAAAAGGGTTGGTTATAGGACATATCAAGGTTTCTAGAAAGTCCAAGAACACCTCCAAAAGTTCAAAATTGAAGAAGTTATGCATTGTTGAAGTTGGATCTTTTTCCAAAATTGCCAAAAGTCAACTATCCCCAAAACATCAAATTTTGCCAAATGGGCCCACTTTTTTCCACTTAATTTGATCTTGTCACACCACACAGGTGTCCTATCTTCAGTCTTGTGTCCATTCATTGATTTTTCTATTTTATTTGATTTTTATTAATTTAATTCATTTTAAATCAATTTAAATCCAAATAAAATCCAAATATTGATGAAATAGGATCTTTTTGATTGATACAACTTTCAATTATCATCATGAACAAGATCAAACTCGTACCAAGCCATATCATGCACAAAATATTGGATTTGGGACATTTTTGGAAGCTTTGTAATGGAGGATGATATCAAATCCAAAGTCATCAATGCATAAAGATTGGATCCACAAAACTTGACCTAATGCATTGCCTTATACATATACAAACCAAAGGCATACGATTTGAGACCTAGAGGCTGAATAATCACCAATACAAAACTTGAAAAAAAACTCAAAAAAGCTTGGAACTGAAATCTTGGTTAGAGTCGAATTCAAGGCATAAACTCAACGTGGTTCTCTTGCTAGACATCCACTGACTCTATTGCAATCAAAATCAAGCCCTCTCCTACCCTGAATCGCATTGTAAGTCTCCTTGAACACCGCCCTGTACATGAAATCGAAACCTCTCATTCTTGCATCTTTTTGACAAACCATAGACATATTCTTGATCCTTGTTTGATTTCGAAACTTTCTGCAATATTTGATTTTTATTTTCATAGCCTGTAACGCCATGCCCGGATCTAGGGTTCGTGCTTCTTGTTTTTGGGGTTTTTAGTTTCAGGCAAAATTAGGGCAGGTAATGGACATGGATGAATTCAGTAGGAAGAGACGAGCATGATGATGGTCTTGGTTTGCATTTTTATGGCCTAGAATTCGTTGTAGGATGAAGCCACGGATTTAGCTGCGGATAAGAATCTGCAGGTAAATATCCAGGCCAAACGAAGAAGATGACAACGTGGCCCTGTCCCATTCGTGGATTCAAATCTCGCACCTTATTTTTTTTGTTTTCTGGCATTTATTTGTTTTTTCCATATTATATTTGATTTCCAATATTATAACAATTGAGTACATTGGTCCAGTGGCAAGCACATTAGTTCAAAGTCCAATGGGACCTGGGTTCGAATCCCAGGTCCCCCATGCATTTGTGTTAATTTTTTCCAGGCTATCCAGTACATGCCAAGGCCTAAGATCTACCATATGCAATCATCCAATCAGGCGCCAGATGGCCTCCAGGCCAAATCCAATGGCCAAGATTGAACGTCCACCATGGTCTCTAGTCAACAAGCACACGTGGGATCCAGAAAAGTCATACAGGCCTGTTTGCATTGGGCCACAAATTGCCAGTTTCACCTCCAGATTGGGCCCAACACCCCCTTGGTTTATTTCTTTTTCTTTTCATTATATTTATTTATTTGTTTTATTGTTATTATTATTTTTATTATCACTAACCAATTAATTATTTTCCTCATAAAATCAAAAACACAAAAATATGTTTTATTTATTAAAATTAAATTTCTCACTTTTATTTTTGTAAATAAATATTAATTAATTAACTTAGTTTTAATTAGGTATAATTTGTAATATCTTTTGCAAATAATTAAAATTAATGTAGAAAAATTAGGTTTTTACTAACTTTTAATCAATTTATTTTATTTCTTTAAATACTCAAAATCCAAAAATATTTTCATTAATTAATTAATTTAATTTCTAATTTAGATTTAATTCCTTTTAATTCAAAAAATAACCAAAAAATGCTTACTTTTCAAAAAAGGGTCAAAACCCTAAAAAATGCGCCCGATTTAATTTTCCCGCATGCGATCTATTTTGCCATATTGATGTATCTGTTTCCCGGAATGTAATAGTTTTAAATAGGACTTTGATTATTTTATCGCTTTCTTTTATTTTCCGCACTTTAATTTTAAGGGCGCCTTGTAATAGTTTAGATCTAATTTCCGCAATTTAAATACCGCAATTATACACTGTTAGATGTTTAATAATAGGGAATGCATGACAAGATCAAATGTATGAACTTAAGATCAACATAGCTCACCCATGACATGTACAAAGATAATTTAACCGAAACAACACACTCGCACGTGCGCACTCTTAGGGTACACCTCGCTTGGTTGCCTTCGAACATGGTCATTAAGTATAGGAAGTTTTAGAGGTCGCCCTCTTGTCCAAAGATCATAGTTGCCTCGAAACGGTTGCCTCGGAAAAATGATCTAAGACATTAGGGTTACCTCTAAGGTATCCTAACATTGCTTTAGTGACCGCACGTCCCTTAATCGAATTGACCCTTAAAACTCCAACGACGATGCTACCCACTCATCAATAGTGGGATAGCATTTTCTAAAGGACATTAGCACAGATTAATTCTTTTTTTAAGTAGGTAGATGGTTCTTAAGTACTTGCTCATTCTAAAAACAAAACCTCTCGCACTTACACTCCTTTCAAACAAAAACTCTTTCAAACCCACAAACACAAAGAAAAGCAAATTTTGAAAACACTTTGAGCAAGTACCTAAGAGCCCGTGGATAACCACGGATAGAAAGGGTGCTAACACCTTCCCTTTCTATAATCTACCCCCCGAACCCGAGAAATATCTCGAAAAAGGAATTTTTCTGTGCTTTTTTCCTTTCCTTGTTGGATAAAATAAAAGTCGATGGCGACTCTTGCTTACTGTGACATTTTGCAAAAACAAACGCAAAACGCGAACCAGCATTCCAAAACAGTCAGTTCTCTTCCCACCGTATCACACCTACTATTTAGGCTTTCATCTCGAATTAACCCTACTATCCAGGTTCCTTCTTATAGCCCTACTATCCAGGCTTTCATTTCGAAGTAACCCTACTATCCAGGTTCCTTCTCATAGCCCTACTATCCAGGCTGTCATTTCGAAGTAACCCTACTATCCAGGTTCCTTCTCATAGCCCTATTATCCAGGCTTTCATTTCGAAGTAACCCTATGATCCAGGTTTCTTATCATAGCCCTAATATCCAGGCTTTCATTTCGAAGTAACCCTACCATCCAGGTTCCTTCTCATAGCCCTACTATCCGGGCTTTCATTTCAAAGTAATCCTACTATCCAGGTTCCTTCTCATAGCCCTACTATCCAGGATTTCATTTCGATGTAACCCTACTATCCAGGTTCCTTCTCATAGCCCTACTATCCAGGATTTCATCTCGAAGTAACCCTACTATCCAGGTTCTTTCTCATAGCCCTACTATCTAGGCTTTCATTTCAAAGTAACCCTACTATCTATGTTCCTTCTCATAGCCCTACTATCCAGACTGTCATTTCGAAGTAACCCTACTATCCAGGTTCCTTCTCATAGCCCTACTATCCAGGATTTCATTTTGAAGTAACCCTATGATCCAGGTTCCTTCTCATAGCCCTATTATCTAGGCTTTCATTTCGAAGTAACCCTACTATCAAGGTTCCTTCTCATAGCCCTACTATCCAGGCTTTCATTTTGAAGTAACCCTACTATCCAGGTTCCTTCTCATAGCCCTACTGTTGTACCCCAAAATTTGCCCTCTCATTTTATCAACATTTCTCATCCCAAGGCTCTTTGAACTCAAGATCAAGCGAGGGTTTTGCACTGCTCAAGACATCTCCTTACACTGTTGACCTAAACTTGGGTTTGAGTTTGCACAAGGAATTTTAGACTTCTAATGCTCAATGTTACTTTCATGCTCCATGTTGGACTTATAAGATTTCTCATACCAAGTTTCAAGCCTTGAATCAAATTTTTACCCAGTCAATTGGACAGTTGACCTAGAAATCAGCTGTATTGGGGAAAAAGTCAACTGTGGCCAATTTACAGTCAAACCTCATGAATTTTGACCCATATCAACATTATGAACTCATATGAATCATTTGATCAAGTTTGGACCACAACTCCACAAGAAATTTGATCAGATCATCAAAAGGGCAAAATGGTCATTTTTAGGGTTTTGACTGTATAAAGGCAATTTCTGATTTTTGACCTAGCCAATGGCAAATTGGGTTCAACCATGAGCTCAAGGACTCAATTGAATCATCTTGACCTATTCAACAAGTTCAAAAGATCTCAATTGCATTGGATTGACAAATGAATTTTTCAGTCAACTGATCAAAATTTGACTGTACATTGAAAAGTCAAACTTTGACTTTTTGGTCAAAATCAAGTGCCAAGGGTCATTTTTCATCAAGATGTGTCAAAACATGAAACTTGTTCATCAAGAAACCCATTTTTGCAAATTAGGGTTTAAAGTTGAAAATTTTCATAACTTAGAATTTTTCTAAGTTATGAAATTTTCTTAATTTTTCCTAACTTTTCCCAACATTTTCACCATGATATAATTGGATTAAAACAAAACTTCCAACATGAAAGTTGTAGTCCTCCACAAAGTCTACAACTTTGATTCACAAAGTTTTCCCAAAAGAAGCTTGGATCTCAAGTTATGATTTTTCGAACAAGGGTCCCTAAAACTTTTAACTTATAGAAATTTTTCCCTAGTTTAGGCAGGATTTTGACCTATCTTCTTGGCCATTTTTCACATAGTTCCACTTAGAATCTGAATTTACATTTCAAAGATGGAATTTAGGGCATGTTTCAAGATTTCCAAAATGTCCAAGAACTCTCCAAACTCATTTTTTGTTAGGGAGAATCAAAGGCTTGAATTTGGCAAAAACTCACTTTTCATCCATGGCATGTTCATGTTCATACAAGTTGCAATTTTAAGTCAGCATGCTTTGCACTAGTTTACAGGCCTCTAAACCAATTCACACTCAATAATTTAATGCAAATCCATTGGTCTAAGGCATTGTTTTGGTCATTAGGACATTGTACACAAAATTAATCCTTAAGTAGAAAAAGGTACATTTCCATTTTTGCTTAAATGTGCTTTATGTCAAAACTAAATCCCTTGAGCATTGGTCCATATCTGAAACAGCAAATCAAATCTACAAGTTGGAGGGGCCAAAGGAAAAGTGTGCAAGCATAAGGATAGCCTGTACAGGCCTGTTTTAATCACTTCCCACATTTTGCTTCAAAAACAAGAAACATGTCCAAAACATGAGAACTTGAACATCAGCCAAAACAAGCTTGTGCAAACATTTTGAACATCTTTCTCACACCCCTTTGAGCCAGAAACATGACCTCTGAAGCCCTCAAACATCCCATAGCCAGAAATCACCTTCCATTGGCAAAACAGGGCAGAACCTGATACTTGACTTCCATAGCTCAATTGGCTCGTGCATTTTGCCCCAAGTTGGTTCAGACACCTTCCAATCAACTCATCCAAACTATCCCAAACCTCAAACACCAACTGTAACTCCATTTACAGGGTTTGCCATTTTCATTTTGAGCTTGTGCAGGTTGAGTTATGTAGGTTGATTCAAGTACATTCAAGGCAAGCTAGGTATTGGAGAAGGTCAAGTGAAGTCCAAGCAAGCTCTCAGACATCTCAAGCCTTGTTGAAAAGCTCCACATTGCCCTACACGAAGTCAGCTAAAACAGGTTTTTGTCAACTTCCTATCTCTTTATTTAGGAACATTTAGCCTTAGGTTTGTGAATAAGAAATGTAGTATTCATTGCCATGAAGTTGTACATATGCTCAGTTTTCATTTATATTAAGCATGCTAAGAGAATTTCATCCATGAACATACTGAAAAAATTAGGTTAGATTTTAGGGCCAGAGAAATTCTCTTTGGTCTTTGAGAGTTAAGACAAGTTGTTTATATGGTTGAATTCGTCTTGAAATGCTCTATAACTTTGATGTTATGTGTTTTTGCAATAGAGCTCGTATACAGGATCTGGCAATTGTACAGGGCGCGCGTGTTTTCAAAGTCAGAGGTTGAAGATGAAGTGGCTTGGGTTGGGCTTGGTCCTGGCTACTTTTGACACCTCCCTTTTCCTTTTTGCATCCCCTGACCCAATTTCTTGTTATTTTATATTTTTTGCATTTTTATTTTCATTTCTGATTATATTTTATTATTTCCAAACATAAAAAATACTCAAAAATATTTTTTATAATTTTTTCACATTTATTTTGCATTTTATTTTTATTTTTCTAACGTAAAAAGCAATTTAATTACTTTTATCTTATTTATTCAAAACTTGAAAAATATATATATATATTATACTTTTATTTTTATTCTTTATTTTTATTCACACTGAAAATATTATTCCAAATATATTTTATTTTTGAATATATTTTATTTATTGTACATATTTAATATAATATATATATATATATATATATATATATATATATATATATATATATATATATATATATATATATATATATATATATATATATATATATATATATATATATATAACTCTTATTTTATTATATATTTAGGATAAAAATCTAAAAATATAACACTTTATTTTATTATTAAATATACTATAAAAAAATACTTTTTTCTAAATATATTTTATTTTTGTATATATTATTTTATTTTATTGTATATAAATAAAATACTTAATATATTTACTTTCTTAAAGAAAATTAGGGTTTTACCCTTAACTAAATAAAATTAATCTTTTTATTTATTTCTTTATTTTTTACGTTAAATATTTTTACATACATAAATAAACAAAAACCTTTTTTTTTGCATAATTCATATTATTTGATATATTTATCTATTTTGCTTATTTAAATATTGCCCATTTATTATTTACGCATTGGATTCAATTTGGATGTAATAGTAAATTAGGGTTTATATTTCTTGTCAAATAATCCCCATTCAAAAATTGTACCCCCGTCCCTATAATCATGTTGTAATAGCTTAGACTTTTAATTCTCGCACTTTATGCTTTCAATTATGCCATGATTAGAGATTAGGGTTTATATGCAAAAATCCAAAATCAACAAGTAGCTTGACCTAATACAAAGACAAAAATGCATGAAAATCAAACACAATGCACACTTGCATCCCTAGGGTGACAATCCACTTGTTGCCACAAAAATGGGCCATGTTATGCATGTTGGGTACTTTGGAAAAACAAAAACAAAACAAAAGATCATAGTCCCTCGATGATGCTATCTTGGTTGCCTAAACAAAATGATCAAGTCCCTCAAAAAAATTTCCAAAGATACTTGACACAATTGCTATCATGGTCTATACGATGACCCGCACATGTTCCGTTTAATATCCTAACACAAGGTTGTTCATCAAATGCAATGGTGAAATAACACTGTCAAAAGGGTTAAAAACACATAGGAAAGATCTTTGAGTAAAATAGGGTAGATAACTCTTATTTACTTGATCAAAACTTGCAAAAATATCCTTGTTATTTTCAAACACACTTCATAACACAATTTCAAAACATTTCCCAAATCAAAACTTTCAAAACATTGAAATCTTTTCAAAAGACAAAACATCTTTGTATACATTCAAACAAGAATCATTACAAAGGTTGCCACAATGATGGCCTCTTTTCAAAACATCTTTCCAAACCACACACAAAGCACCATTTCAAACAATTGAAAAGCAAAAGCAAGTGATCTAAACAAGTAACTAAGAGCCCATAGATAACCATGGATGAAAAGGGTGCTTGTACCTTCCCTTTTCATAATCTACTCCCCGAACCCAAGAAAACATCTCAAAGGTCTTTCCTGTGCTTTTTGACCTTTCCTTAGGATAAAATAAAAAGTCGGTGGCGACTCTTGCTAAACCGAAACATTTGCGAACACAAAGGCAAAACCTCAAGTCAGTTCTCCCACCGTATCACAAAACTGGAAACTCTGCTGGGGAATATTCTAAAAGTAGAGTAACCTTAGGGTTTAGATCACCTTTGCATGCTTATCTTGTTTGCTTTGATTGCTTTACATTTGGTTCTCTTGTTTGGGTTTGAATCCTCCACCCGGATTTTTGGGAAACATTCATAGGTAAATAGCAATACGTTGTGGAAATTGTGCGGGGTATACCGACATGGTTGAAGCAATAGCTATATTAGTGCGACATATTTGTGGGTACCGGTAGCCTTTGAGTTAATCAAAGAGAATACGGGGCCGCTGAGTGATGTCATGAAGCACTAATAAACTGTTAGAACCTTACTTGACCATCTTGGCCTTTTTTTAGGGGTAGTGAGATGATCGGCTTTGGTGCAGTCCGAAGTTGGTAGATACTCGATACTACACTCATTGAGGGTTGTTTTCTTGGAATATTTTGGTCACCAATAAAGTGGCTAAACCAAAACAATGAACACATAAAATAATCCAGTGATATTGAGCTCCTTAGAACCCGGTTACTATTTATAGGACAGGTTGAGCCAACTAACTTCAAGAGGGTACTTACCTATGAAACCTCATGCAAGCCTGAAACTAGGATCTTGTGTGATTTTCTTGTACATATACTTGTGCGTACATCATGAACATCATAAAGCATCATATGCATCTACTTACCATTTCAAGGGTTTGGATCTTCATCTTTGTTCTTGTTTTGTAGGTCATGGAATCCCTTTGCAGGAAAACAATTCAAGTCAACCTTGTGAGAATCCCTCCTCAACTCAAGGAGATTACTTCCAAGATTCCAGAGAATTCTCCTTTCAGTGAAAGACATGGTAGACTTCTCAACTTGGTCAACTCCAACATTGAAGAAGACATGGTGAAAGTTCTCTTCCAGTTCTTTGACCCCCTACACCATTGCTTTACATTTCCTGATTACCAACTAGTACTACTTTGGAGGAATTTTCTCAACTTCTGAGGATTCCTATTCTTCATCAACTACCCTATAACGGTACGGAAAGAGAACCAAAGCCTGAAGATGTTGCTCAAGCATTACACTTGCAACCATCTGATATCAAGGGTCACTGGGAAACCAGAAGTGGTGTCAAGGGTTTCTTGGCAAAGTTTCTGTTTGAGAAGGCACAAGACTGCTGGAATTCTCTGGATCTACAAGCTTTTAAAGAGATTGTAGCACTCCTCATCTATGGGTTGGTCTTGTTCCCAAACCCTGATCAGCTCATAGATGTGAATGCTCTCAAGATTTTCATATCGCGGAATCCTGTGCCTACATTGCTTGGGGACATCCTACACTCATTTTACACACGAACAATGAGGAAAAGAGGTGTTCTCATGTGATGTACTCCTCTTCTAGCAAGGTGGTTTATTTCTCACCTACCCCAATCAGTTTTAAAGAATGAGTAGGGTTTAAGGTGGTCACAACGGTTGATGACCCTAACACATTCTGATGTTCATTGGTGTTCTCGGTCCAGAGAAAATGTCATCATCATTGATCGTTGTGGGGAATTCCCTAATGTCCCATTACTTGGCATTAGGGGAGGTATTACCTATAATTCCTGTTTAGCTTTGTGACCATTTGGGTATGCCCGGATGGGTGGCCCTCATGATATGCTGATTCCTGACTTGGTTTTTAACTTCAACAACAACGCTCAAGGACTTCGACAAAGGTTTATCCGAGCTTGGAGGATGCCCAACAAAGTGGATAGTAAGACACTGGGACACAAGAATTCCATCCCCCTTGAGCCTTATCTCAAGTGGGTACGAACCCGCGCCCAGAGTCTTATGATGCCTTACCCTCACATTCTCCCTGTGATCAAAGAGCCTGTTATGGAAGGAGAGGTTCCATACACCCTCCTACATCCTGACATGCCAATATCATTGGAAGAATTGCAAAGGAGTTGGATACAGCTCAAGGAAGAATGGAATACTTTTGAAGCCAGCTTCTATGCCAGTGAGAAGAAGGTTTTGGAACTTACCCGCCGAATTCACGAAGAGGATACTCTCAACACTTACATCGCACCAAAGAGGATGCGCAATGTCTTTTTACATTAAGAATTTTGTAATATTTTTCCCATGGGGCATTTATGTACTAACAAATTTCTTCTTATTAATATGACGTGTGTTCGTTTTGTTTGCAACAAATTTGAATTTCTGAATCCTTGAATGCATTACATGAATAACATATCATTCATCATATGCATAAACAGGTCTTCACACCAGGTTTCCTTATCTTTCTGCTGTTTATTTCAGCAAGATGGATATAGAGCAGACGGTTAAAGATCTGCAAGCACAGAATTCGCAATTCCAACAACTCCTCATGACCTTAGCAAAGAGTCAAGAGGACCTTAAAGCACTGTTGGAGAAAGAGAAAGACAAAGAGAAAAAGAAGAAAATAACTGGTATGGCCACTATGGGAAGAAGGTTTGAAAACCAGGCTAGAAGGGTCCTCGAGTTCCCCTCGACGTCTGATGAAGGGGCTGGTAAAGGTAAAGGAGTTGCAATGCCCTCTGAGTCTGAAGATGAAGAGGAAGAAGAAGAAGAGGAGGAAGATTACTCAGAGCAGCAGTATCCCCCTGCGGACGATAAGTATAAAAATCTGGAAGAGCGATTGGCAACCATGGAAGTACAAAGGGTTCCTGGGCTGGATTTCGAAGAACTAGGATTGGTTGTTGGGATCGTCATTCCTCCCAAGTTCAAAGTGCCTACATTTGCCAAGTACAATGGTTTGTCCTGTCCGAAGATGCATCTGCGGTGCTACGTCAGAAAGATCCAACCTCACTCTTCTGATAAGGATATGTGGGTCCACTTCTTTCAAGATAGTTTGTCGGGTACGCAATTGGACTGGTTCTATCAACTTGAGAGATCTGATGTTCATAACTGGGAAGATTTAGCTGCTTCTTTCTACCGACAATATCAATACAATGCAGATTTAGCGCCTACTCGTACTCAACTACAGAGTATGGGTATGGCCTCTAATGAGGGATTTAAGGAGTACGCCCAGAAGTGGCGGGATTTGGCTAGAAGGGTGCAGCCACCATTGTCGGATAGAGAGCTGGTTGACATGTTTTTGGGGACCCTGTCAGGTCCATTCTTTAATCATTTAATCGGGAGCTCATCTGTAGGGTTCACTGAATTAATACTGACAGGTGAAAGGGTCGAAGTTGGCATTAAGAGTGGTAAAATTCAGAAGGATGCAACTGCTTCTACTGCTGTCAAGAAGATCTTCCCAGCCAAGAAAGAAGCTTTTGTTGTTTATTCCCAGAGAAATCAAGGAAGAACGGAGCGCGGACCAACGGTAGGGGCTGTGATGATCCAGAAATCTTCAACCGATCAACCTCGAAGCAGTCAACCTAGGGTTAACCAAAATAGGGTGGAAAGGCCACAACGGCAATTCACTCGGATCAATATGACACCGGCTCAGGTCCTCCCTCATCTGTTAAAGTTAAACCTTACCAACTTGAAAGAAGCGCCGAAAAACCCAAATACATCTTCTCCCTATTATAATTCAAATGCAAAATGCGCATATCATTCGGGAAGTGTGGGGCATGACACCAACAACTGTTGGGCCCTTAAGAACAAGATCCAAGATTTGATAGATGCCAAGGAGGTAGAGTTTGATGCTCCCAAAAAACCTAATGTGATATCCGCTCCTATGCCAAAACATGGTCATAATGTCCATGCCATTGCGGAAGATCTTCATGTTACCCCTGTTGATGAATTAATGACTCCTTTTCCAATGATTAAAATAAATCTGTTGAAAGCCGGGATTTTCCCGGGGTGTGAAAAAGACTGTTACTTCTGTTCAACCTTGCAATCCGACTGCCCACTGTTGAAATATGGTATCCAACGCCTGATGGATACTCAAGAGATCCTCTTTCAGAAAACTCTTGTTGCTACTATCACTCATGTTACCCATGTTACTCCAATCAATGACATTTCTATAATCACCATTTCCGACAATCTTTCCAAGACCTGCAAAAGGCCTGTTAAGATTACACCTGATCCAAAGTTTGTACCACTGAAGATTACCATGTCGGGGCCTATCCCATATAAGTCCAACAAGACGATACCATGGAATTATGGAGGAGAGATCTTCTACCATAGTGTCAAGCAGATCGAATCAGCCGAAGAGAATTCTGATGAAGAAACTCTTGATATGCGAAATATTGCAGGGACAAGTAAAATAACTCGTAGCGGGAGAATCTTATCTCCGGAGATTGCTCCTCCACGGGCAGTCTTCAGGCCCTCAAGTGCTTCTGTGCCTGTCAAGATATCTGTGCGAAGTCCAGTGATTGAGGAAATTGTAACTCCCGAAGTTGAACCCTCTGTTGTTATTGCTGATAAAGGTAAGGGAATCGAAGAAGCGCCCGTCAGGACGAGGGCTCAAGCTTTGGTTATCCCCTAGACCAACCAAAAGGAAATGGAGGAAATCTTAAAGATAATTAAGAAGAGTGACTATGATGTCATAGAGCAGCTGGGGCAAACCCCTTCAGAAATCTCTATGCTGGCTCTATTACTCTGCTCTGAGGCTCATGCCAAAGCATTGATCAAATTCCTGAAGACGGCGCATGTGCCTCAAGAAACTTCTGCAGATCAGTTTCAAGAGTGTGTGGCTAGCCTTACAGCCGACAATGGTATGGGTTTCTCTGATGTCGATCTAACGTCCAAGGAAAGAAAGCATAATGATGCGCTGCATGTTTCGGTAGAGTGCAGAGGGACCACACTCGCTCATGTTCTGGTTGATACCGGTTCATCTTTAAATGTCCTACCAAAGAAAGCATTGGACAGGCTAGACTGTGAAGGTTTGACTTTAAAGCCCAGTAATATCATTGTTAGAGCCTTCGACGGTTCTAAGAGGATGGTTCATGGTGAAGTGGACATTCCAATTAAGGTGGGAACAGAAATTTTCAACTCTACTTTTTATGTGATGGACATCCTTCCTTCATATTCATGTTTGTTGGGAAGGCCATGGATCCACAATGCTGGGGAAGTCACTTCCTCTCTACACTATATGCTCAAATACCTAGTACAGGGTAAAATCATAACGGTTCATGGCGAGGAAGAGTACATGATAAGCCACCTTAACTCTTTCCGCTACGTGGAGTTAGATGGTGAATTCATAGAAATACCTTTCCAACACTTTGAAGAGGTTTCTCCTGAGGTCGCAGTAGCAAAGACAATGACTGATGTGCCTATCATTACCAAGCCTGTGTCCCGAATGTCATCCCTTAAAGATGCGGAGGCTGTAATCAAGGAAGGAGGAAGTACAGTGTGGGGTCAGCTGCCAGATTTTCCTCACAAGACAGACAAGTTCGGATTGGGTTTCACTGCTGCTAGTCTAAAGGTTGTGCGTCGCTCCCGGGCTGGAGGACCACTATTAAAGATCACTCACCATGGGGTTCATGCTCTAGAAGATGATGAAGAAGAAGGCAATTTTGAAGATTGGATCTTTCCAACCCTTGAAGGGGGACTAAACAACTGGGAGGCGAAAGACTTCGTTCCCATTACTTTCATCAATCAGTAATTTATCTTTTGAACATTTCCTATTGGTATGTAATAACTTTTAAATAATTCATACACTCTTTTGCCTTGTGCCTTACCCGGGGCATATAGGTCCATTTGTAAGGGCTTTGATTCTTCATTTTCATATGCCATTTTTAATGAATCATGGACGTTTTTCATCTATAAACTTTTGTGTTCATTTTATTTCCTTTTACATTTTATTTTGTTTAAGGATGGCTATCCCTTACACACACCCACACTTCACAAAATGCAGGTACCCATCCACTCTGGATTCCACGGGTGACTATTCTGCTTTGGCCTTCAGTGACTCTGAAGATTTGGTCAATCATGTCGAGTACGAAGGTGATGAAGACTGTGAAGTGCCTGGAGAGTTAGCTAGACTTTTGCAACAAGAAGAAAGGGCTATTCTACCCCATGAAGAGTTGTTAGAGACTATCAATTTGGGAACAGAGGAGGACAGAAAAGAGGTTAAAGTGGGTGCCAACCTGGAGCCAAGTGTCAAAGAGCGCTTAGTTCAGCTGTTGAATGAGATTGTTGAGATCTTCGCCTGGTCCTATGAAGATATGCCGGGACTGGATACAGATATTGTGGTTCACCGTCTCCCTACAAGAGAAGAATGTCCACCAATCAAACAGAAAGTCCGCCGAATGAGGCCCGACATGTCCGAAAAGATCAAAGTTGAAGTGATGAAGCAGTTCAATGCTGGCGTTCTGGCTGTTACTTCCTATCCACAATGGGTTGCTAACATTGTGCCCGTACCTAAGAAGGACGACAAAGTCAGAATGTGTATGGACTACAGAGACTTAAACAGGGCTAGCCCTAAAGATGATTTTCCACTACCACACATTGACATCTTGGTTGACAAAACAGCTCAACACAAGGTATTTTCCTTCATGGATGGATTCTCGGGATACAACCAGATCAAAATGTCCCCCGAGGACATGGAGAAGACTACTTTATTTAAGCAGTGGGGTACCTTCTGCTATAAAGTGATGCCATTCGGACTGAAGAATGCCGGGGCAACCTATCAATGAGCCATGGTAGCTTTGTTTCATGACATGATACATCATGAAATCGAAGTCTACGTAGATGACATGATAGACCGTTCACAGACAGAAGAAGAACACCTCGACCATCTGCAAAAGTTGTTTGTCAGATTGAAGGAGTATAAGCTCAGACTGAACCCTAGCAAGTGCACTTTTGGAGTTAGGTCTGGTAAACTTTTGGGATTCATCGTCAGTAACAAAGGCATCGAGGTTGATCCTGCCAAAGTCAAAGCTATACAAGAAATGCCTGGCCCACGCACTGAGAAGGAGGTCAGAGGTTTCTTTGGACGCTTAAACTATATTGCAAGGTTCATCTCTCACCTAACATCTACCTGTGAGCCAATCTTCAAGCTGTTGAAGAAATATCAGGTGGTTGAATGGAACAATGATTGTCAAATTGCTTTTGATAAGATCAAGGAGTATTTGCTGGAGCCTTCTATCTTGATGCCACCCGTCGAAGGAAGACCTTTAATCATGTATCTGACTGTTTTGGATAACTCAATGGGGTGCGTACTGGGCCAACATGACGAGTCTGGCCGAAAAGAGCATGCCATTTATTACCTTAGCAAAAAGTTTACCGATTGTGAGACTCGCTACTCACTACTCGAGAAAACTTGCTGCGCTTTGGTATGGGATGCTCGCCGGCTAAGGCAGTATATGTTGACACATACCAATTTGCTGATTTCCAAAATGGATCCGATCAAGTACATCTTCGAGAAGCCTACTTTATCCAGAAGAATCGCTAGATGGCAGATGATCTTGACTGAGTATGATATCCAGTACACAACCCAAAAAGCTATAAAGGGGAGTGTACTAGCTGACCATCTAGCTCATCAAGCCGTCGAAGATTACCAATCTATGAGATTCGACTTCCCTGACGAGGACATTATGACATTGGACAACATTGAAGGTAACAGACCGTATGACGGACCTGAACAAGGATCTCGATGGACCCTGTACTTTGATGGTGCTTCAAATGCACTTGGCAACGGTATAAGCGTGGTACTTATCTCTCTAGAAGGTTTCCATACACCTTTCACTGCTAGACTCTGCTTCAGCTGCACCAACAACATGGCCGAATATGAAGCTTGTATCTTTGGTCTCAAGGCTGCTATTGACTTGAGAATCAAATCTCTGATTGTATTTGGGGACTCAGCTTTGGTTATCAGTCAAATCAAAGGAGAGTGGGATACTAAACATCCTAATCTTATCCCATACAAAGAACATGTCCTGACATTGTTACCTCATTTCGAGCAGGTTACCTTCGAACATTTCCCGCGAGAAGAAAATCAGCTAGCTGATGCTCTAGCTACAATGTCTTCCATGTTTAAACTCAACTGGGATAATGAGGTTCCCCAAATCACCATCGAGCGAATGGAAGAACATGCGCATTGTCATGAGATTAATACCGAAGAAGTAGTGGAACAACCTTGGTTTCATGAAATCAAAAGGTATCTCAAGACTCGAGAATACCCTGAAGGAGCTTCAGTCAACGATAAAAATTTCTTAAGGAGATTTGCTGCCAAGTTCTTCCTGAGCAATGGTATCCTATATAAGCGCAGCCATGATTATGTTCTACTTCGTTGTGTGGACAAGGTTGAAGCTGAGCTAATCATGACTGAAATACATAGCGGTACATTTGGCACCCACTTGAGCGGACATACGATGGCTAAGAAGATTCTAAGGGCAGGCTACTACTGGTCTACCATGGAAGCTGACTGTCATCAATATTCCCGTACTTGTCACAAATGCCAAGTCTATGCTGACAAGGTACATATTCCTCCAGTTCCTCTCAATGTCTTAACAGCTCCTTGGCCATTCACGATGTGAGGTATCGACATGATTGGAGAGATCAAGCCTACGACATCCAATGGACATCGCTTCATCCTAGTGGCTATTGATTACTTCACCAAGTGGGTCGAAGCAGCTTCCTTCGCCTCAGTTACAAAGAATGTGGTTGCCCGCTTCATCAAGCAGAACCTCATATGCCGGTATGGTATCCCCGATAGGATCATCACGGACAACGGTACAAACCTGAATAACACTGTGATCACCGCTCTGTACGAGTAGTTCAAGATTCAACATCACAATTCATCTCCCTATCGGCCAAAGATGAACGGTGTTGTTGAAGCTACGAACAAAAATATCAAAAAGATCATTCAAAAGATGATAGTCACCTACAAAGACTGGCATAAGATGTTACCGTTTGCTCTGCACGGATATCGTACCACGACACGTACTTCAACAGGGGCAACCCCTTTTTCTTTGGTATATGGCATGGAGGTTGTTTTACCTATGGAAGTTCAGATTTCGTCTTTGAGGATTATGAAGGATGTTGGTTTAAGTGAAGACGATTGGATTCAGACCCGGCTTGATCAACTTAATTTGATCGACGAGAAACGACTTATTGTTGTTTGTCATGGTCAGACGTATCAAAAACGAATGATCAGGGCTTTCAACAAGAAAGTCAGGCGTCAGGTATATCAAGTCGGAGATCTTGTAATCAAGCGGATCATCTTGCCGCAAAGTGATCCCAGGGGCAAGTGGACTCCTACTTAGGAAGGACCATTTGTGATCAAAAACATCTTTTCTGGTGGGGCAATGATCTTGACCACCATGGACGGCGATGACCTGCCGCACCCTGCAAACGCAGACATAGTCAAAAGATACTATGCATAAACGACCCGACAAGTTGAAAACCCGAAAGGGCGACTTGGGAAAAAATGGGCATCTTGGTGAATCGAAAACCCGAAAGGGCGATTCAGGAAAAAATTAGGGATAAATAAAAAAATCTGTACACCCGGCAAGTTGAAAAACCGAAAGGGTGACTTGGGCAAAAAAGGGTTTCCCGGTGGACTGAAAACCCGAAAGGGCGGTCCAGGCAAAAGTTAGGGAATTAAAGCGTATGACTATGTCTCGTCGGATCACTTTAAGGACAATTTCTTCACGGAAAACCTCCAGGCTTCTGATCAATCCAATCATCTGCGGACGAAGCAACGAATGGACAAGATACTCATAATTCTGAAGGCTATAGCAGAATGGGAACCCCATGGAATCATTACACATAGCCATCTTTCTTTGTATAAATTTTTCTCATTTTTTATGACAACATCCTCTTACTAGGATGTCTGTCTCCTTTGTACAAAATACTTACTCAAAGTTAATGCAAAGATATTTCAAAGTGCAGAAATTTGTTTGCCTTTTCTTTCTTTTTACACTTGTGTTTTATTTGAAAACGTCCAATGATTTATTAAGTGAGCATATGCATTTGAATATAATCATTGTCTACAAATAAAATGAAATGAGAAAGGAAAATTACTGATAGGTTGAAAGTACAGGAAAACGTCTTTAGGCTATTCTAGAAGAAATCCCCTGCAGTATGTCATTCAGATCCTCAACAAAGCTAAAACCTTGAAATACATGGCCCCAGTGGAGTTCTCCTCAAAAAATAGGAATCCCCAGTAGATTGGCATACAACCCAAACTCCTGATTTCCCCAGCAGGATAAGCATTCTCCCCACATAGTTATTTCACAGCAGAACAAATATTCTTGTTCTCAATTCTCCAGCTGAAGCCTCCCAAATTTTAATTCCTCAGTAGAGGTCATCGGAGTTTTCCTTATTCCCCAGGAAAGTCATGAAGGATTCTCAATTCCCCGCAGAAGTTATCAAAGTTCTTGTTAATCCCCACAAGTCACCAAGGATTTTCAATCCCCAACAATGTACAAAGACTTCTCGTTCTCAGCAATCAAAGATCCCCAATAGTAGTCAAGGGTTTACTTTCCCCGGCGGCAGTCAAAGAGTTCATTGTCTCCAGTTGTTAAGGATTTATTTTCCTCAGCAAGACAACTAATCAGCTTACATGTGCATACATTGCGTTCATATGTCATAAACATTGATGAAGCACACTTTATTGCATCATACATGTCATGCAACATAATTTCGTGTTTTGGCTAACATTTTACCCTTTTCAGGATAAGATTAAAAGTTACATTTAACAAAATGTTCGAGGATTTCAGATACAATACAGATACACCCCAGACACAGCGGTCATTCTATTACTCATTTAGACTTCAGCAATCAGATAGAGACTAGATACGCTCCAGACACGGAAGTCGTTCTATCTCTCATTCAGATTCAACTATCAACTTCAAGTTCAGATACACTCCAGACACGGAAGTCATTCTGTCACTTATCCAGATCCCAGTTACAGTACGGATACACTCTAGACACGGAAGTCATTCTGCTACTCATACAGATCTCAACTTCAAATACAGTTCAGATACGCTCCAGACACGGTTTCCATTCTGCCACTCATTCAAACCTATTCCCCAACCCAGAGATACTCCAGACACTGATGTATTTCTGTCACTTATTCAGACTTCAGATTTCGGATACAATACAGATACACTCCAAACAAGGCAGTCATTCTGATATTCATTCAAGAATCAAATACAGTTACAGCTCAGATACGCTCCAGACACGGACGCCATTCCTTTGCTCATACGAACCCAATCTCCGGATACAACTCAGATACGTTCCAGATACGGATACCATTCTGATAATCGTTCTCCTGATTTTCAACAAACAAGTCTTGGATGGCATCTTTTAAGCCCATATCCAGAAAGATTCTACCATCTCCAAATGGCATCTTTAAGCGCATTCTCTCAGTTATATTTTGGCGAGTGCAAATTTATGGGCACTCTAGTGTCCAATCCTCTTTTACCTTCGAGTCACGAAAGGCCAAACTCGCCAATCTAACTCCTCAGGTCCAAGAAGATTGAACAGGGGCAACTGTTGTACCCCAAAATTTTCCCTCTCATTTTATCAACATTTCTCATCCCAAGGCTCTTTGAACTCAAGATCAAGCTAGGGTTTTGCACTGCTCAAGACATCTCCTTGCACTGTTGACCTAAATTAGGGTTTGAGTTTGCACAAGGAATTTTAGACTTATAATGCTCAATGTGACTTTCATGCTCCATGTTGGACTTATAATATTTCTCATACCAAGTTTCAAGCCTTGAATCAAATTTTTACCCAGTCAATTGGACAGTTGACCTAGAAATCAGCTGTATTGGGGAAAAAGTCAATTGTGGCCAATTTACAGTCAAACCTCATGAATTTTTACCCACATCAACATTATGAACTCATATGAATCATTTGATCAAGTTTGGATCACAACTCCACAAGAAATTTGATCAGATCATCAAAAGGGCAAAATGGTCATTTTTAGGGTTTTGACTGTATAAAGGCAATTTCTGATTTTTGACCTAGCCAATGGCAAATTGGATTCAACCATGGGCTCAAGGACTCAATTTCATCATCTTGACCTATTCAACAAGTTCAAAAGATCTCAATTGCATTGGATTGACAAATGAATTTTTCAGTCAACTGATCAAAATTTGACTGTACACTGAAAAGTCAAACTTTGACTTTTTGGTCAAAATCCAGTGCCAAGGGTAATTTTTCATCAAGATGTGTCAAAACATGAAACTTGTTCATCAAGAAAACCATTTTTGCAAATTAGGGTTTAAAGTTGAAAATTTTCATAACTTAGAATTTTTCTAAGTTATAAATTTTCTTAATTTTTCCTATCTTTGCCCAACATTTTCACCATGATGCAATTGGATTCAAACAAAACTTACAACATGAAAGTTGTAGTCCTCCACAAATTCTACAACTTTTATTCACAAAGTTTTCCCAAAAGAAGCTTGTATCTCAAGTTAGGAGTTTTGGAACAAGGGTCCCTAAAACTTTTAACTTAGAGAAATTTTGCCATAGTTTAGGCAAGATTTTGACCTATCTTCTTGGCCATTTTTATCATAGTTCCACTTGGAATCTCAATTTTCATTTCAAATATGGAATGTAGGTCATGTTGCAAGATTTCCAAAATGTCCAAGAACTCTCCAAACTCATTTATGGTTAGGGAGAATCGAAGGCTTGAAGTTGGCAAAAAGTCACTTTTCATCCATGGCATGTTCATGTTCATACAAGTTGCAATTTTAAGTCAGAATGCTTTGCACTAGTTTAAAGGCCTCTAAACCACTTCACACTCAATAATTTAATGCAAATCCATTGGTCAAAGGCATTGTTTTGGTCATTAGGACATTGTACACAAAATTAATCCCTAAGTAGAAAAAGGTACATTTCCATTTTTGCTTAAATGTGCTTTATGTCAAAACTAAATCCATTGAGCATTGGTCCATATCTAAAACAACAAATCAAATCTACAAGTTGGAGGGGCCAAAGGAAAAGTGTGCAAGCATAAGGATAGCCTGTACAGGCCTGTTTCAATCACTTCCCACATTTTGCTTCAAAAACAAGAAACATGTCCAAAACATGAGAACTTGAACATCAGCCAAAACAAGCTTGTGCAAACATTTTGAACATCTTTCTCACACCCCTTTGAGCCAGAAACACGACCTCTGAAGCCCTCAAACATCCCATAGACAGAAACCACCTTCCATTGGCAAAACAGGGCATAACCTGCAACTTGACTTCCATAGCTCAATTGGCTCGTGCGTTTTGCCCCAAGTTGGTTCAGACACCTTCCATTCAACTCATCCAAACTATCCCAAACCTCAAACACCAACTGTAACTCGATTTACAGGGTTTTCCATTTTCATTTTGAGCTTGTGCAGGTTGAGTTTTGTAGGCTGATTCAAGTACATTCAAGGCAAGCTATGTATTGGAGAAGGTCAAGTGAAGTCCAAGCAAGCTCCCAGACATCTCAAGCCTTGTTGAAAAGCTCCACATTGCCCTACACGAAGTCAGCTGAAACAGGTTTTTGTCAACTTTCTATCTCTTTATTTAGGAACATTTGTTTGTGAATAAGAAATGTAGTATGCATTGCCATGAAGCTGTACATATGCTCAGTTTTCATTTATATTAAGCATGCTAAGAGAATTTCATCCATGAACATACTGAAAAAATTAGGTTAGATTTTAGGGCCAGAGAAATTCTCTCTGGTCTTTGAGAGTTAAGACAAGTTGTTTATATGGTTGAATTCGTCTTGAAATGCTCTACAACTTTGATGTTATGTGTTTTTGCAATAGAGCTCGTATACAGGATCTGCAATTGTACAGGGCGCACGCGTTTTCAAAGTCAGAGGTTGAAGATGAAGTGGCTTGGGCTGGGCTTGGTCCTGGCTACTTTTGACACCTCCCTTTTCCTTTTTGCACCCCCTGGCCCAATTTCTTGTTATTTTATATTTTTTGCATTTTTATTTTCATTTCTGATTATATTTTATTATTTCCAAACATAAAAAATACTCAAAAATATTTTTTATAATTTATTTTGCATTTTATTTTTATTTTTCTAACATAAAAAACAATTTAATTACTTATATCTTATTTATTCAAAACTTGAAAAATATATATATATTATACTTTTATTTTTATTCTTTATTTTTATTCACACTGAAAATATTATTCCAAATATATTTTATTTTTGAATATATTTTATTTATTGTACATATTTAATATACTCTTATTTTATTATATATTTAGGATAAAAATATAAAAATATAACACTTTTATTTTATTATTAAATATACTAAAAAAAATACTTTTTTCTAAATATATTTTATTTTTGTATATATTATTTTATTTTATTGTATATAAATAAAATACTTAATATATTTACTTTCTTAAAGAAAATTAGGGTTTTATCCTTAACCAAATAAAATTAATCTTTTTATTTATTTCTTTATTTTTTATATTAAATATTTTTACATACATAAATAAACAAAAACCTTTTTTTTGCATAATTCATATTATTTGATATATTTATCTATTTTGCTTATTTAAATATTGCCCATTTATTATTTACGCATTGGATTCAATTTGGATGTAATAGTAAATTAGGGTTTATATTTCTTGTCAAATAATCCCCATTCAAAAATTGTACCCCCCATCCCTATAATCATGTTGTAATAGCTTAGACTTTCAATTCTCGAACTTTATGCTTTCAATTATGCCATGATTAGAGATTAGGGTTTGTATGCAAAAATCCAAAATCAACAAGTAGCTTGACCTAATACAATGACAAAAATGCATGAAAATCAAACACAATGCACACTTGCATCCCTAGGGTTACAATCCACTTGTTGCCACAAAAATGGGCCATATTATGCATGTTGGGTACTTTGGCAAAACAAAAACAAAACAAAAGATCATAGTCCCTCGATGACGCTATCTTGGTTGCCTAAACAAAATGATCAAGTCCCTCAAAAAATTTGCCAAAGATACTTGACACAATTGCTATCATGGTCTATACGATGACCCGCGCCTGTCCCGTTTAATATCCTAACAAAAGGTTGTTCACCAAATTCATGGTGAAATAACACTGTCAAAAGGGTTAAAAACACATAGGAAAGATCTTTGAGTAAAATAGGGTAGATAACTCTTAGTTACTTGATCAAAACTTGCAAAAATATCCTTGCTATTTTCAAACACACTTCATAACACAATTTCAAAACATTTCCCAAATCAAAACTTTCAAAACATTGAAATCTTTTTAAAAGACAAAACATCTTTGTATACATTCAAACAAGAATCATTACAAAGGTTGCCACAATGATGGCCTCTTTTCAAAACATCTTTCAAAACCACACACAAAGCACCATTTCAAACAATTGAAAAGCAAAAGCAAGTGATCTAAACAAGTAACTAAGAGCCCATGGATAACCATGGATGAAAAGGGTGCTTGCACCTTCCCTTTTCATAATCTACTCCCCAAACCCAAGAAAACATCTCAAAGGTCTTTCCTGTGCTTTTTGACCTTTCCTTAGGATAAAATAAAAAGTCGGTGGCAACTCTTGCTAAACCGAAACATTTGCAAACACAAACGCAAAACCTCAAGTCAGTTCTCCCACCGTATCACACCTACTATCCAGGCTTTCATTTCGAAGTAACCCTACTATCCAGGTTCCTTCTCATAGCCCTACTATCCAGGCTTTCATTTCGAAGTAACTATGTTATCCAGGTTCCTTCTTCCTTATCTCCAGACAACAGTTTACAACACTGTAAGACCTGGACCCGACCAGATACGGTCAATTTCACAATTCCACAGTGAGTCACTGTGCAGCCTGGACCCTGACCAGATATGCAGTTCACTTCCGCCTCCTCAAGAGTTAGTTCCCCAGTAGAGTAATGGACAACCGAAACTCCTAGACTCTACTTCCCAGGACATAAATCAACATTCCCCGGCGAAGTCCTCCTCAACAGCAGGTATAGACATTCTCGCAAAGAAATCTCATGCAAATGATATCTTTTCTGGATGGCATATTTAAGCCCATCTCTGACGATTCTCTGTCGACTCCCAAATGGCATCTGTAAGCCCATTCCCGATATCACCAATCAGTATTACTTCATTGTGAGTGCAAATTTATGGGCACTCTAGTGTTCAATCATCTTCTACCTTCAGATCACGAAAGGCAGACCGGTCAATCTACATCCTCAGGTTTAAGAAGATTGAACAGGGGCAGTTGTTGTACCCCAAAATTTTCCCTCCCGTTTTACTCAACATATGTTCATTAAGATACTCAACTTGCTCAAAGATGCCCAAGAGTTTACCAGACAAACTCTCTCCTAAAGCAATGAACCTCCAACTAGGGTTTCCATTTTCATCAAGATGGGTGAGCTCCAAAGGCCTCATATGCTCTCCATAGTCCTAATACGTTCTCAAAACCCTCCATGTCAAGTTTCAAGCCTTGCACAAGATGTTTGCTCAGTCAACTGCTCAGATGCTTGAAAATCAACTATATTAGGTCAAAAGTTAACTATGACCCACATACGGTCAAACTTCAAGATTTTTGGTCAACATCAACATTTTGAAGTGATATCCATCATTTGATCAAGGTTTTATCATGATTACTCAAGGAATTCTCCTAATTCATCAAAATTCAAAAGTTGCTAAATTAGGGTTTCTCATGAAAAGTCAACCAAACTTTGACCAGACATAACTTCCTCATACTTTATCATAAATTTCTCATCCAAGGCTCATTTTGAAGAGGACTCAATTACCTACAACTCATATTCATCCCTCAAGTTCAATAAATACACTCATGAAAAGATACAAATTCAGACATTATAGGTCATTTCAAAAAGTCAACAAAAACACCTTTTGGGTCAAAGCTTCTTACATGAACATGGAAGATCCAATTGAGATGAAACCAAAAGGGTTGTTTAGAGGACATCATAAGCTCTATAAAAAGTCCAAGAACACCCTCTTAGGGGTCAAAATTGAAGGAGATATGCATTGTCAAAATTGGCCATTTTTGGAAATTTGCCCAAAGTCAACAATGCTTAAAATTGTATTTTTTTTCCCAAATGGGCCTAACTTTTTATGCTTGCAACACATTCCTAACATGGTCCACGACTCATAAACCCATCCATGCTTTATTTTATCTTTTATTTAATTTGTTTTGGTTTTTTATCATAAAAAATCCAAATTAAATTAAATAAATAATATAAAATTATTTTGAGATCATTTTCATTTAATGATAGATCCTATATGCTGTCACATAATGAAGAAATCGTGCCATGCTATGGAAAAGGAAGGAAATATTTGAAAATGGAAAGATTTGAAGCAAAATTGAAACTCCATAATTCTTTTGATTTCCTCCACAAATGTTAACCTATTTTGTTGCCTCATACATAAGAAAATGAGGTCAGACCTAGAAGAGGGGATTTCACATGCAGCCTTCCTTGCTAAAGCAAGAACAAAGTTCCATTTTTTTGTCAAAAAATTGCAGACCGGATCCCGTTCTACAAGTGGTTTCCAGTCATTCCAAGGGGAAAAACAGATCCCTGGGCATCCTCTGAAGCGATTGCAAGCATCACCAAGTCTCCACAAGCCCATAAACGTGTTGTACGATCATCACAGTTTGTCTTTCTTTCCAAAATCGATTACCATGATTCTTGCATCATAAACATGTTTTAATTATATGTTTGTGCTTATTATCGTATTTGCAATGTACTGGATTGGTTTGATTGAAGTTTGAGTGCAGGAATAGACATTTGCCATGGCTAGGGTTCCGGAGCTCCAATTTAGGGAACCCTAGTTAGAAGAAAAATTAGGCCAAATTAAGGACCTCTTCATGTGCAGGGATTGATTTGTAATCGATCCATGGCTTTGGATGGGATTTATGTTGCTTGGATTGTACTTTTGATGTTCGCAGGTTTGTAGCCACGCATAAAAACCGTCACTATAGCATATAGTGACGAGTTTGTCCGTAGGTAAAAGTTTCCTCTAAGACAACAGTCCCCGGGGAAGAGGATGAAGGCGTGTCAGTGCCTGAATGGATGATTTGAAATTCGCGTGTTTTTTGGGGGAAACCACTTGGCTTTCTTTATATTATATTTATCTTATTATATTAACAATTGAGTAATGCAGCGTAGATGGTTAAGGGCAAAGGATTTGAAGCAAGCGTTCTGAGTTCGATCCCAGGCGCGCTGCTTTTGCTTTTTTCCTAACATTTAATTGCAGATCTGATGTCACACTACTAAGCATGTCCATCATACACCCCAACGCCTCATCATTGGATCCATCTCCATCCAGATCCAACGCTTAGCATGCGCAAGCTCATGGTAGACCCTCAGAAGATGATCCCATTGGATCAGGCACATGACCTTTGGGCCAAGGGATTTGGGCCTAACACAATTTCAGTCACACCCCCAGTTTGTCTAACTACAGCAAGCCCATTCTTATTTGTTTTTTTTAATTTCTTTAACATTCTTTTTTTTTTATTTATTTTTGATTGCTTTAACAAAAATCATTTTTTTTATATTAATCAAAAATCACAAAAATAAATAGGATTAGGGTTTTTTCTAATTAAAATTAATTTTGTTGAAAATTAATTAATTTAATTATATTAACTTAATTATTTTCATTGATTAAAATTAATTAGAAATTAGGACTAACTTGCAAATTTCAAAATTTATTTTATTTTCTCAATAAAAAATACAAAAAATATTTTTTTAATTAATTAGATTTTTAGGACTTTTTGACTTATTCCCATCTTAATTCTTCGTGCGTTTATTTCTTTCCGTGCCATTATTTTCCAATTAATGTAACTGTTGACGGTTTGTAATAGTTTCAAATTAGGGTTTTATTTACTATTTATCCCCCGTTTTTGGTTATGTAACCCCCTTCCTGAGGCCTTGTAATAGCTAGATTTTTCCTTTCCGCACTTTAATTTTTTGCTACTATTAATTGATAGATGATTGATGATAGGATTGTATGCCGAAGATAAGTCCATGATTAAAACAATAGCAACGCCTAATTGTGAAAAGATAATTAACTGAAAAAAGCACACTTGCACATGCTCACTCCTAGAGTTTACCCCACTCTGGTTGCCTTCGGTAAACAGTCATGAAGCATAGGGAATTTTAGCGGTCATCTTCTAGTCCCAAAAGATAAAAAATGACTCATTCGAATGTTGCCTCAGAAAGATCTTTAAGACTCTAGGGTAACTACTAATGTTTCCTAACTATTGCTTTTGTGACCGTACATGTCCCTTCGAATGTCTCTTAAAACTCCAACGATGGGGCTACCTACTCCTTAATAGTAGGATAACACTGTCTAAAGGAAACGATAACGAACAATCTTTTTCGAGTAGGTAGAAAACTCTTAAGTACTTGCTCAAAACAAAAACTCTCCACACAAACACTTTTAAAAAAAAGTTTTCAAAACAACTTCGTCACACTCTTGAGGATCGATACAAGGGTTATCGCGAAGTAAACAAAACTTTTCAAAACAAGCACACACAAGCAATTTAAAAATGAGCAAGTACCTAAGAGCCCATGGAAAACCACTGATAGAAAGGGTGCTAACACCTTCCCTTTCTATAATCTACCCCCCGTACTCAGAAATATCTCGAAAAAGGTTTTTTCTGTTCTTTTTCCTTTTCCTTTGTTGGATGAAATAAAAGTCGGTGGCGACTCTTGCTTACCGCGACATTTGCGAATACAAAACGCAAACCAGTAAAAAACAGCCAGTTCTGCCACTGTATCACAATGTGAGCTTGAAAAATTCTAAGTACAAATGCCTTAACATGACATAGAATGTCCCAATGAATTACATGGCCTTCCAAGAAAAATTAGAACTTGACCATTGAAGATAACTTGTAGAGGGCATGAAGAATAGCATTGTTCCAAAGGAATGAGCTCTATATGATAAAAATTGAGCAAGTTATGATTCTTGAAACTTGACTAAAAGTCACTTGGAAATAGGTCAAAATATCACTAAGTCCATAAATGATCTGTAATGTCTTCAAACTTTTAATGACTTTCCTCATATAATTAGCTCTTTACTTGTAAATAGAAGTTGTATAGGATGTCAAAGAGAGTCATATGCAAAAGAACCATTAAAAATGTTGAATAATGAAGGAGTTATGGTGTTGTGAACTTTGACTTAAAAACTTGCCAAATTAGGTTAAACCACTTTTCATAACTTTGATACTTTTGATATTTTATTGATTTTGAAACCATGATGAGGCTCATGTGAACTTATAATGATGAAGTATTCATTGATCTATGCTCAAACTTGTTAAAACTTGAGGTTAATTGATGAAGAAGGCATGGAAATAAACACGTGAACCTTGGACTTTTCTTGAGAAATAAGCAACCAAACTTGAATAATTCTTGATCGATTGATAATTGAATGATATTTAAGGATAATATTACCTAAGATTATAGGTCAATACCTAATGAACTAGTCCTTGAGAATAAATTTTGAGCATATTTTGACTTTGATTAGATGAAACCCTGGCTGTGGGAATTTGTTTGATCCATTGGATTCACACTTGTCCTTGTAAAACAATCAAAGGAAAACAAAGCATGTCTTTTTGTATTTTGATTACATGTTAGTAAAACATAAACCATGTATAAAAAATTGTACAATATTCACAATAGAGTGCTTAGTTATCCCTAAAGGAAAGCCTAAAGAAGTGAGGGAAAGTAAAAGTTAAGAGGTCAACCCAAGGTTGTGATCTTGATATATTGTAAAGATGCAAATGAAGTAAGATCTTAGGGGGAAAATTTTAGGATATGACAAGTAGAACAAAAATAAAATGCCTTTCTGAAAAGGTTTTAAAGCGAAAAGCCAAAAAGAAAAAAGGTTTGAATTTGTTGAAGTTTTTTGTTAGGAGATACATCAAATGGTCCCTCAAGGCTAGGGGTATTTGAGTACTTCTCCTTTAGTTTATAAATGGTTTGAGATACGTATTATACTAAAGTCTATGAAACGAGGGAGAATACTTTGTACAAATGATTCAAGCGTCTCACATACAAAATACTCTAAGTAGAGGTAAGGAAGGCTCCCGCTCATCTTTCCCCCATGTACTTAAGGCTCATGGCGTATTTATACATATCATATTTATTAAATATTTTTTAGTTTTGATTAAGAAAAGAGATTTTTGTTTTATCAAAAGGAAAAGGATGCAAATTAAATAACTAACAAAGAGGGAACTTTTAACCTAATTGTTGTTATGCATAAGATGGATTTACTATTGAGTTTTTTGGGGAAAATCTCACATAAATATTATCATACAATTGGTCCTAAAGTTAGGTTCATAAGGGAAAGATCTACATAAGATTATCATACAATTACGGTCCTAAGATTGAGATTCAATCAAAGGAACCCCAAAAATCACATGAATTTTTACAGGAATCAAGGAAGATTTTTGTGGACAATTTTCATGGCATTTTGTGAACAAAATCAAAAGCACAAACTCATAACTAATTCCAAGACAAGAGTACATTCATCATACAATCCATTTGGAAAGAAAATTGAATCATGTAAGGAATCATCAAGAACATGTAAATAACCCCTAATTTCTAATAGCATATTCAACTATTCTCATTAATT
The DNA here is from genome assembly GCA_948472305.1 of Vicia faba. Lineage (NCBI taxonomy): Eukaryota > Viridiplantae > Streptophyta > Magnoliopsida > Fabales > Fabaceae > Vicia > Vicia faba. The sequence goes on along the minus strand of CATIWC010002511.1, from coordinate 17,218 downwards.
CTTCATGAACAAAACTTATAACTTGTTCAGTCAAGATTCTTGACTAACATACATACATGGATTTGCTTCAAAGCTTCATCCAAGAACAATACATGATTCATTACCTATAGGCTTTTGAATCTACATAAACCCATGTCTACCACAATGTATCAAATCGATACAAAGAGTGACTTACAACACAAGAAAGTACATGACTTTCAAAACCCTAAACTCTAACCCATAATTAGAAAGTCAATATTATTTTTTATTTTATCTTGAATCTTCCAGACCTTAAAATCAATGCCACATAGGATAGCAAGATATTCTAGAATATTATGCATCTGTTAAATCTTAACCTTATCCAACAGCCCAGTCCAGCACAGTAACGATGTCGAATGACTTTGCATAGGACATCTTTATTCGACATGTTTCTTCTGATGATAAAACTTCTTTGTTTCACCTGTTTTTCTCAACAATTTAACTCATCCATATTGTTGCTATATTTGATTTTCTAAAATTGATGTCAATCATAAACATAGAGAAATAATAAAAGACATTGACGCACCAACGACAACTGATGGTCAAAAGCGAACAAAACCTACTTGTTAAGCCTTGTTTCTACCTCACAACCCTAAATCTAACCCTATCTTCTTCTGATTTCACATTAATAGCTCTGCATCTATCCAAAACTCCAAAAACCTAAGTCACTTCTAAGTTAAATTAAACTCCAAGGATGAGGTTCTTGAGCACGAAATGTTAGGGCTACTACTCTATTCACCCTTCTCTACCAACTCGTATCAAGAAACCGTGAAAATGGTAAAATATTCACACACCTACAATGACGATTCTTCTCAGGTGAGTATGCTTCACTTTATTCTTTGTCTTCTCTTCTTTGTGTTCGAGTTTCTTCTTCTACTTCCTTTTTGCATCTTCTACTTTGTCTTCCTCTTCTTCTACGAGTGTCGTTGTTGTATTTAACAATGAAGGCTTTGAGATGGTGGTGCATAGCAGAAGGATGAGAGGTTGGTAGCAGGTGTTGAGTTGAGAGAGAGAAAGAGGATGAAGATGATGTTGAAGGTCTCAAAATCACAATTCAGATAGAGAGAAGATGAAGTTCTAAGAATTTTGCAGAATGAGGGTTATTGATCAATTAAGGAGAAGATTATGGCTTATATAGTTTGTTCAAGGTGAAGAAAGTTAGTTACAGATGCAAGAATCTTAGCCAATGGGTTTGAGAAGTTTGTTACAAAATGAAGGGTGATGGTTAATTCAGTTATGCTCTGAAATTTTATATTATTGTTGAACTATCATGTTTGGATGTCTTGGTTTCAATTCGTTCTCTGATTTTTTATTTTCTGAGTTTCGATTTCTTTCTTTTGTTTTGCTTTAGCTGATTTAATTGCTTTTTTCTTTGTTATTCTCCTGTTTCTATCTCTATGAATTAGTGAGCTGGCAGCTTGATTCATGTTAGCATGTTTCGAATTTTTGCTTGGAAATTAGTTAAGGATATTGAAGGAGGTTGGATTTATGATTTTCTTTGGACTGGTTTATTGAATTGAATATGGTTAACATGTTGTATGCATGATCTTGATGTCAATGATTTTCTGTTTTGGTGATATAAATTGAAATACAAGTGATGGTAATTACTTTTGTTAACTGATGGATGGCTGCCATAAATATTGGATCATGAGAATAAAGGCATGTATGTACTTGTATTAACTGTTTTGGGATTTATCATGAATTGTTTTGATGATATATGTGTAGGGCTATGGAGTTGTTCTTGTGATGTGCAGGTTCACCTTAATTTGTGTCATGATGCATGTTATGGAGCTTACCGTGAGCATGGAGAAAAGGCAAGCAATATGAAGCTATGTTGGCATATATGAAGGCATGAAATATGAAGACAATGGAGCATAGATGTGAGATAACAATGGAATGAAGGAGTTTGGTTCATGAGGGTTTTATATGGTGACAACGTGAAGTTTAGAAATTTTTTAAGACTAAGGAATTTTAGGATTAGGTCTTGAAGCATGTCCTTTTTGTCATGTAATCCTTCCAAAGTAATGTCATGATGTGATTTGTAACTTGTTTAGAACTTGAATGAATTTCTCCCTTTGCTTTAAATCCAAAGATTCCATGTATAATTGTTTTTCCTATTTTGCAAACTATTGCATCTTTGTTGAATTCCATGTTCAAAAAGCCCTGATAAGCTAATCATAAACTTTTGCAAGTTGAAACCTATTTGAATCTTGTTGAAAAAAATCTCAATGATTTCCATGTTTCTTTTTGTTATGCCATTCCAAATATTTAACTTAACTCCCTAGATTTTGGTAAATGAATTCCTTAGTCACACTTTGGTCAAAGTAAAGAGTTTTTTTCCATGCGACTTCAAATTGACTCCATGATGAGTACCTTATGATTTCCACAAGAAATTGAATCAAAATTGACCTTTATACCATGATTAAAGAAACCCTAATTGAATGCCTTAAACCCATGCTTACAATGCATTGCATTATAAAACAACTTTTGAACCATACACAAACCTTCATTGATTGGGTATTAAATGATGAAAGATAGTTCCCCGATATATGCACTATGTATTGACCAAATGATGAACACACAAGCATATGAACAAATTACTTGAACTAATAGCCACAAAGAAGTCCATATATTCTCATTCAAACCTTTGAGTCCTTGAGAAGCAAACTATATGGCCATGACTAGTGCCAACCGAGAAGTTAGGAGATCCCTTTGGAGGAGAATCACCCTTGAAATGTTGAGGAAAAAGAAAGTTCACAATGACCATGAACACAAAACCCTAGTTTCAAACCATGATTATTGAAGAAACCAATTGAATCAACCTTGAATGAAGATGAGAGTCTCAAAGCAATAAAGAATCATAACTCTTCAAGATCTTTGATCCCATGCCAAGTTATTAATAAATGATGCATGATGTGTTAATGACCTAATGGAAGGTATGTGCATGAAGAGAATGGGATCCATAAGCAAGATGATTTGGATGAAATGGTAGGACAAATTTGGGATATGACATTTTCCAAATCTACAGATGGTACCCCCTTTGTCTTTTCCTTATTTTTTTCTATTCCAATGTTGCACAATTTGGTGTACTGTTGCATCCTTTCAATAAATTGGTCTGGCCAATTCTCAGATTTGATTGTATAATGAGTTGTCCATTCTAGTGATGTAAGTAGTATAGGGCATCCCAGTTTCAAATATCATTGTAACTGAATTCATTAATGCGGAATCGCGATCGGTAACATTGAGTTTTAGCATTTCTTCTTGGTCCTTCAATATTGACCGATAAACCTCTATAGCCCATGCAAAATTGTCCTATTTTTCACACTCTAGAAATGTAAAACCAACCAAATACCTCTTCTCAGTATACGTAACACCAACAATTTTCAATAATGGAAGTCTATATTTGTTGGTCTTATATGTTGAATCAATTATAAGCACAGTGGGAAACATATTGAACAATTTAATGGAATCAAGATGAGTCCAATATATATTTGTTACTGTTACTCCATCCTCACATCTCCAGTGCCTAAAAATGTAATTGTTATCATCTAGAAGTTTCAAGAGGTGTTGCATTTTAGTTCGATCCCCCTAAACGCAAATTTAGATTGATAACGCCTATTTTACACTTGCTCGATATCTGAGACATTCTCGAGTCTTTTGCGCTTCAAGGTTGCAAGTATCTTTTTGGGAGGTACTAAATTCAATGGCATGTCGGAAACACATTCATTCTCTTTCGAGAAAAGCTGACATGCAATTAAATGACCGACTAATTTCGCACATAAATCAGGATTATATAAACCACATATCACAGTAAATCTACATTTATTCACTACAAGAAAATTTGTAGATTGCGACATTTAGTTTTGCAGGTTACGATAGTTAAAATTGCCGTAATTTAGAATCTACGACATTTGTTGTACTGTCACAAAAACGTGTGTCGCTAGGCCGTGTTGCGACGGTTGCTAAAATCGCCACTCCAACTGTCATTCTATATTGCAACGCGTAAACAACTGCCTTAGAAAGTTATTTGCTACGGTTTTAAATCGTCGTAGATTTTATTTTTTGTTTCATTATTAATCCAGATTGCAACGGATAGGCAACTGGCTTAGAAAGTTATTTGCGATTTTAAACCGTCGTTAATTTTAGTTGGTGTTTCTTATTAATCCAAATTGCGACAGTTTAAAACTAATTACGGAGGTTCATAACCCCCACTAAATTAATTAATTTTAAAAAAACTGAAGAATAAAAACATTCACATAGTTTTCCATAATATATTCCTCAGTAACATTATTTTTTGACATATAACTAAATGAAAAAATAGTTAAGCAACAATTTCTATGAATAATCTAAAGTTTCATACCAAACAAAACCCTGTACTACAACAACAAATACAAAATTTAAAGTTCCATGCCTTTGCTTCTACCACTTAATCCATTTCCTTTGCCTTCATCCTTCAAATTAGAGCCTGCATATGTCAAAAGAAAAATGAATCAACTTTTTATACAATACAATATTTAAGCCCTATAATCTAGCCCTATGATCTAACTGCTAATTGAGCTTAAGTATACTTGTTAATACACGTACACATAATATTTGGATTTCACACCAGCGCTTGTGACAAATTGAAAAATTATTATTTAAAATAAAAATTCATGGATTTCACACCAGCGCTTGGGACAGAAATTGAAAAATTAACAGATTTGAAAGAGCGATAAGACATGTTAAAAAGAAGTGCAAATAATTACTCATGTCATTATTAATGTTTTCAATTTATAAGTTGAACTGTATTTCAAAAGAAATGATTGTTGAAAATATTAAACTTGATTTGAGCCTAAATTTATTAATTGGTTTTCGAGTTTAGTTATTTTGGATTTAAGTAATTTTCTAGAGAATTCTTATAATATTTGGAATCTCTAGATATTTCTTATAATTGTAATATTTTCTAGAATAGTCTTTGGATCTTTAGAGTTGAGAACTCTATAGAATTAGTGTGTCTAGAGTTCTCCTTAGAGTACTATAAATAGAGATGTAATCTCACACATTTGTATCAAGCAAAAATATAAAATTCTTCTCCTCCATAAAGAATTATTCTACTCACTACAAAAAAGAAGCTTATTTGTCACGTGAAAATCACGTGGCAAACATCAAAATCACGTGGCAAAACAAAATTAGCGACGTGGTGACTTATGTCGCAGGAGAGTCAGTGGCAAGCAAGTAGCGACGTGATTCCCACGTCACAAAGTTGTGACGTGGTATTCACGTCGCAACATATTTGTAGCAGGGAATATAATAGCAGCTTTATTAGCGACGTGAGAATCATGTCACTAATTTGTGACATGATTCCCACGTCGCTACAGGAGACGTTTTTATTTTTTTTAAAATTGTTTAGTAATTATTTTTTATATTAATTAATTAATGTAATAAAATTTAAATAATAAAATTTATATAATAAAATTTAAATAATAAAATTTATATAATAAAATTTATATAATAAAATTTATATATTAAAATTTATATAATAAAATTTATATAATAAAATTTATATATTAAAATTATTAGAATAATAGTATTTTATTTTATATTTCGAATAATAGAATTTTATAAAATAAATTCATATAATTAAATGTTATATAATTTAATAATTTAAAATGATAAAAATAAATATCTTACATAAATGCAAATATAAAAACGAAATAAAAAAAATGTTTTCACGGGGCATCTTCACCCGGATAATTATCAAGATCAAAGTCATCAAGTCCGTCATCATCCGGCTGTGTATGATCAGGAACATTTTGATTTCGACCGCCTTGCATAAACTGTCTCATCTGCTCCTCCATATCAGATTGCCGCTTCCGCATGATCTCTAACTGACGCTCCTGCTCTTGCCTCATTGTCGTCATTTGGGCCTCCATTTCGCGTCTCACTTCACTGGCCGCCAATTGTCGTACTGTTTTAAGTTGAACCTGTGTCAGATTGGGTTGACGTGACCCCCCTTCTCCATCTCTAAGTCTTTGAAACAGATTACGATCACCAACTCTCAAGCCGGCGGCCAAATTTCCTCCCGCAAAAAAGCAACCATTAGGCTCTTTTCCATTAACAACTTCATTCCAAATATAGAAATCAACATCCCCATTAAGCGGCTCCCCTTCTGCTGGCCTATATTGCGGATTGTGTTCCAGAAAACGTGCTAGCAATGTCTGATAATCATCCTACACATACATTAAATAATACAATTAAAAAAAATTAAAACATTTATATATTAAATTATACTAAATTCAAATATATTAAAAATTTGTCACGTGATTTTCACAAATCAACTTATGAATTGCCACGTGAGTTTCCCGTGGCAATGTATCAGTTGCCACATGAAAATCAGTCACCTGACAATTTATCAGTTGCCACATGATAATCACACCACAACTTATAGATTGCCACGTGGAAATAACGTCACTATTTTTGTTATTAACTTAAAAAAAAACATAAGTTTAATTACTTACAAAAGCTTTCTGGGTGCGGTCGTCGACAAAACCTCCCGATTTCTTTGTCCGAGTCCTCGTAATCAACTCAATGATCAATGGTGGTCTCCCCATCTCCTTAGTCTAAACAATAAAGTTAAAAATAATTAGTAAAAAATATTATGAATAAAAATATATATAACTTAAAAAATTAGTAATATTTACCATCCGCCGGACATGCTCTGCAGTGCTAATACTTCCAACAGTATTGACACATCCCCCCTTTTCGGATGCCCTCATCTTCTTAAAATTTTCGGATTTGGCCTTGAATTCTGGCGAACCCCAATATGTACGAAGTTCGCCAAAAACCTCTACGCCTATCCAGTTAGGACGGATACCATGCAGCTCATAATTCTCCCTAACCCGCCGCATTATATCAGAAAATCTTCTAGAAGTTCTGCTATAATAGATTTTTTCCATAATTTTCTCATTCAACGGATCCCACACACATTTTTCCTGCAATGTTGTATGACATTAAAATAAAAAGTTAAGCAATTATCATTAAAATGTGACTTAAATAACAATACTAAAAAAATATATTAAATTTACAACTTAAATAAATAACAATACCTTAAATTTTTTAAACCATTCTTCTTTATTTGTAACCTCGCCAAAGTTCTTCCAAGAAGATTTATACATCTGTTGGATTATATAATTAATAACCTTGGCAGCCGTCCGACTCGGCGCGAAACTAAACAACAAGATTTTGAATAAACAATATTAATTATAAATTTATACAAAATATTAAAATGAATATGTACTTAAATAAAAGTTTATATAAGAAACTTACTTGCTTCCTTCGGGCCAAATCCAAAACCTCCCGTCAATGACATGAATCTCACTCGGATCATCTGATCTCTCACGAATATCAGCTCCATCTATATCATCAGCTACGACATCTGCATCACCGTCATCCTGTGTAAGACGTGGGGTGCTGGATCCTGTAGCCTGTGTGGGATGAGGGGTGCGTGACCCTCTGGTCCGTCTAGGACGTGGGGCGCGGGATCCTGCAGCCTGTGTCGGACGTGGACTGCTGGGTCCTCCAATGTGTGTGGAGTGTGGGGTGCTAGACCCTCCCGCCTGCTGGAAGGATGAATACATCTGTGTGGGTCCCCCTGTCTGCTGGAATGATGAAGGCACGCCAGTCTGTATAAATGGAAAACTGGGTCCTCCCCCCGTCTTCTGGAATGATGAGGGGACACCAGTCTGCTGGAAAGATGAAGGCACCTGGGTCGGTGGGAAAGGGAAACTAGATCCTCCCGCATGCTGGAAGGAAGATGGCATCTGAGTCTATGGGAAAGGAACACTAGATCCTCCCGCCTGCTGGAAGGATGACGGCATCTGGGTCGGTGGAAAAGGGAAACTAGATCCTCCCGCATGCTGGAAGGAAGACGGCATCTGAGTCTGTGGGAAAAGGAAACCGGGGCCTCCAGGTGGCACAAAAGATGCAGGTACCCCAGACGGGAATGTATGGGAGGAGAGTAATGGGACAAAACCCTGAGTACTGGCCAGGGACATAGGATCAACCTGACTCTGAGGGGGTGGGCACATGGCTGAGTGAGGAGACTCACATGTTACTACCCTCGGACGCTGAGACTTCTTACCGGTATCCTTATTCTTCGGTGGCATTTTACCTAGTTATATATATTTTCATAAACAAAGATAATAAAGTCATTGACATAAATATATATTCATTGACAAATTCAATATATACATGTTCAATAGATATTCATTAATATTACATTAAGTGATTAATTAATCTAAACCTTCATGCTCGTTATCCATATCATGTTCATCATCCGATGTAATATTGTCCTCGGATTCAAACTCTTCATCATTGTCTTCATCCACATCATATAACCCCTGGTGGCAATCGAGGCGGAGGCAAATCTTTCTCTCGTACATCTATTTTAAAATTTGTCTTGTTTCTTCTATACGGATGATTTGCTGGTAGGAATCTGCGGTGACAGTCAAACCATGAGCTTTTCCCACCTTTATCCAACGTAAATGCTTTGGTGTATCCCATGCAATGCGGACAACCCATTTTTCCATGTGTACCCCAACCAGATAACATGCCATATGCTGGAAAGTCATTAACGGTCCACATCAAGGCAGCTCGTAATGTGAAGTTCTGTTTACGGGATATATCATAAGTCCATTCTCCAATCCACATCTTCTTCAAATTATCAATTAAAGGTTGTAAGTACACATCAATTCCGGCTTTTGGACTGTGCGGGCCTGGAATAACACACGTCAAAAACATGTATGGTTTTGTCATGCACATCTCAGGAGGGAGGTTGTAAGGTGTTACAATAACTGGCCAACAAGAATACGCACTTCCTGACGCTTGCACGTATGAGGCAAATCCATCAGAGCATAATCCAAGCCTGACATTTCTAGGTTCTGCAGCAAAATCTGGATGTGTCCGATCAAAGTGCTTCCATGCCTCACCATCAGATGGATGTCGCATAGTGCCAGAACTTGTTTGGTTTGTATGATGCCATGTCATTTGACTTGCACTGTGCATTGAAGCAAACATTCTTTTTAACCTTGGTATTATAGGAAGATAAAACATGGATTTTACTGCTACACGCTTTTGCTTGCTGTTAACGGCTCTACTGCGAACTTGATATCTTGGACTATTACAAAACTTACACTCCTCTAACGATCCATCTTGAGTACCAAACTCATTGTCATAAAACAACATGCAGCCGTTAATGCAACAATCAATCTTTCTTACTTTTAAACCCAACTTCGACACCCACTTCTTTGCATCATAATAACTTGTAGGCAAATTGTCTTTTGTAACGGTGGAGTCCAACATCATTTTTGCAAAATGTTCCAGACATTGATCAGAAACATTCCAATTTGACTTGGCGGCCAATAATCTCACACACATTGATAGCTTCGAGTCTGACGACCCCTCAAACAACGGCGTATTCATCTCGTTCAATAATTGATAAAATCTTTGCGCTTCCTCATTCGGCAACTCTTCCCCGTCAAAATCTTCAGGTTCATCATATGTCACGTTCACACCAAAAGCATCCTCAACCATGTCACCGATCAAATTAAAGTTCTCCTCATACTCCATAACCGGTCGACTACTTGAAGCATGCGTGTTGCTAGTCTCTGGTACATTAACCGGTAGTTCTTCACCATTATACGTCCAAACCCAATAATTTTCAATGAATCCCCTTCTATGCAGATGACGTGTTACTTCCTCTGGGTCACTAATTATTGGTCTACATTCACATTTAAGACAGGGACACCTAACCCCTCCTTCGCTTCGACAACAATCCTGAGCAAACGCCCACTTAATAAACCCATCAACTCCTACTATAAAATTGGGTTTAAGTCCACTTCTTCCTGGATATGTTCTATCGTACATCCAACTGCGATAATACCGATAATATTCCATACTGCACATTTATACAATCATTGTCTTTTTCATTAGAAATATTAATCAACTTAATAATATTATTCTTAAACTATTTAATACTATTCTTAAAAATATAAATTTTGCTTTTTTATATATATACTAACATATAAATAAATATTCAAATGTAAAATATATAATTTTTTATTACATGACAATAATATAACATATTTACTTTTTATTATATATACAACAATAATATTAGAAAACAAATAATGTAACATATATACTTTTTATTATATATATAACAATAATATTAAAATAATAATATAATATATATATTCTTTTTTTAATTATGTTTTTTATAAATTCTTATTTTAATATATAATTTTTTTTCCATATCTTTAACATATAAATAAAAAAATAAAACTATTATAATAAATATAATATACATCTATAAAAAATATGTTATTAAATATGTTATTAAATTTATGTGTTAACATATATAAATATACATCTATAAAAAAAAACTTTTAATTTTATGTTTTCTAAAATTTTTTATTATCAGTACATATATACTACTAACAAAATACATATACTTCCTAACCACAAATTACATATACAAATCTAATCTATATAATACATATAAAATCTATAAAAAAAAATGCATAAATACCTCTATATAATTTCTTCAATAAATTTGCGTCTTCTTGGATAGTTCTTGGTGTTCTTCTTCAAATTTCTCTACAAATAATAATGAACAAACGAACAAATACCATTTTTAATATTTCATTTCAGTATAATAAATAATGAACAAACTAAATAAACATTTATCAAAATATGAATACCTTATTTTTCTTCAACAATTTGGGATGGAGGAAATTTGATTCGGGAATTTGGGTTTGAGAGGAAGAATTATGGGTTTGTGAGGAAGAAGCTGTAAAAATGTGTTTGAGAGGAGGAAGGAAGAAGAAAGCACGCTTCTGTAAAAATGAAAATTTTGAACATGTAACTTCTAGTAGCGACGTGACTGTCACGTCGCAACGTTGCCACGTGATAATCACGTCGCTACAAACTAAACATAAATATTATTCTCTCTCCCACCCTGCAACTCTGTCATCAGCGAAATTTATTTTCCCCCCTAAAATATAGCGACGTGGCTATCACGTCGCTACCAAAATTCAAATTTCCCCCTGATAAACGTTCACAAATTTGCATTATATGTCATTAAAATATATTAGCGACGTGGTTATCACGTCGCTACTACCCACGTGATAAGCACGTCGCTAATATATGTCGCTGGGGACATATATTCTTGTAGTGACTTATCAAATTTATATTCAAACCTTCAATATTCCCACACACTTCTCCTTAACATAAAAGGTCTTATTTCCAACAAAGTGGTATCAGAGCTTCAAGATCCACAAAATGGCGAATGGTCGTTTCCCTTTTCAAATACCGATGCTCACAAAGAACAACTATGATAATTGGAGTATCAAGATGAAGGCGCTACTAGGAGCTCAAGATGTGTGGGATATTGTTGAAAAAGGCTTCAAGGATCAAGATGAATCATCGCTAAGCCAAGGTGTAAGAGAGACATTGAAGGAGTCGAGAAAGAGATACAAGAAAGCTCTCTTTCTCATTTATCAATCAATGGATAAAGATACGTTTGAGAAGATATCCAACGCAACAACGACCAAAGAAGCATGGGACAAGCTTCAAACTTGCAACAAAGGAGTTTAGCAGGTAAAAAAGATTCATCTTCAAACTCTTAGAGGTGACTTTGAACGTTTATTTATGGAGGAGTCCGAGTCAATTTCAGATTATTTTTCTCGAGTATTGGCTGTAGTCAATCAACTTAAGAGAAATGGTGAAGATGTTGATGATGTGAAAGTCATGGAGAAAATACTTCGCACTTTAAATCCAAGTTTTGACTTCATTGTTACCAACATTGAAGAAAATAAGGATCTAAAGACCATGACTATTGAGCAACTCATGGGTTCCTTACAAGTATACAAAGAAAAACAAAAGAGAAAAATTAAACAAATGGAGGCTATGGAGCAATTACTACAACTCAACATAAAGGAAGCAAACTATGCGAATTACAAGAGCCAAAGAGGACGAGGTCGTGGCCAATATCGTGGATGTGGACGAGGACATGGAGGAGAAGGAAGAGGCAGTTGCAATAACTACTCCAACAACTTCAACAATGGAGAAAGAAGTTGGAATCCACAAGCAACAAGAGGTCGTGGAAGAGGAACCTCATGGTCGAGGAGTAATAAATCACAAGTCAAATGTTTCAACTGCAACAAGATTGGTCATTACGCAACCGAGTGTAGATTCTCGAAAAAGGTGGAAGAGAAAGCTAATTTTGTAGAAGAAAAAGGTGGAGAAGAAGAAATTTTGCTACTCGCGTGTCAAAACGAAGTTGAAGAGAAAAGAAATAAGTGGTACTTGGACACTGGCGCAAGCAACCACATGCGTGGCGATCGAAGCATGTTCGTAGAGATCAATGAAGCCGCAACTGGTGATGTATCATTTGGAGATGACTCAAAGATACCGGTCAAAGGCAAAGGTAAAATTCTCATACGCTTGAAGAATAGGAGTCATCAATTCATATCCAATGTCTATTATGTGCCTAACATGAAGAATAATATTTTGAGTTTGGGACAATTATTAGAGAAAGGCTATGACATCCACTTAAAAGAACATAGTCTTTTCTTAAGAGATTGTAGTCATAACTTGATTGCTAAGGTGCCTATGTCAAAAAATAGAATGTTCCTCTTGACCATTCAAAATGACGTAGCAAAGTGTCTCAAGGCTTGCTTTACCGATTCTTCATGGCTATGGCATCTACGATTCAGGCACCTCAACTTTGATGGTCTAGAACGTTTGTCGAAGAAAGAGATGGTGAGAGGCTTTCCTAGGATCAACCACCCAGACCAATTTTGTGAAGGATGTCTAATTGGGAAGCAATTCCGAAAAAGTTTTCCAAAGGAATCAACGTTAAGAGCGACAAAGACACTAGAGCTCATACACACAGAAGTATTTGACAAGTTTAAGAAGTTCAAAGCCCTTGTGGAGAAAGAAAATGGTCTTTTCATCAAGGCCGTAAGATTTGACCGAGGAGGAGAGTTCACTTCAAATGAGTTCAACAAATATTGTGAAGACCATGGAATCCGTCGCCCACTGACTGTACCAAGATCGCCTCAACAAAATGGAATAGCAGAGAGAAAGAATCGGACTATACTTAACATGGTACGAAGCATGCTCAAGAGCAAGAAGATGCCGAAGGAGTTTTGGGCCAAAGCAGTGGCATGTGCAGTTTACTTGACAAATCGTTCTTCAATAAGAAGCGTGCATGAAAAGATACCCCAAGAAGCATGGAGTGGAAGGAAACCTGGGATCTCTCATCTCAAAGTATTTGGAAGCATTGCCTATACCCATGTTCCAGATGAAAGAAGAAAAAAGTTCGATGATAAAAGTGAGAAGTATGTGTTTGTGGGTTATGACTCAAGCTCTAAAGGGTACAAGCTTTATAACCCAAATAGTGGAAAGATCATCATAAATCGTGATGTGGAGTTTGATGAAAAAGATTATTGGGATTGGAGTGCTCAAGAAGACAAGTATAATTTTCTTCCTTACTTTGAAGAAGAAGAAGAAGAAGAAGAAGAAATGGAACAACCAATGATAGAGGAACATATTACACCACCTTCCTCACTGACACCAAGGTTGGATGAAACAAGTTCAAGTGAGAAGACACCATTACTAAGGAGCATTGAAGAGCTTTATGAGGTAACCAAAAAGCAAAACGACATTAACCTCTTTTGTCTTTTTGGTGATTGTGAGCCTCTAAGCTATCAAGAAGTGGTAGAAAACATAAAGTGGAGAGATGCCATGGACGAAGAAATCAAGTCTATCACGAAGAATGATACATGGGAACTTACTACACTTCCACAAGGACATAAAGCAATTGGAGTAAGATGGGTGTACAAGGAAAAGAAGAATGCAAAAGGAGATGTGGAGAGATACAAAGCAAGAGTGGTGGCGAAAGGCTATAGTCAAAGACAAGGAATTGACTATGATGAGGTATTTGCTCATGTTGCTCGTCTTGAAACTATTAGACTGATCATTTCCTTGGCAGCCCAAAATGAATGGAAGATCTATCAAATGGATGTGAAATCAGCCTTCTTGAATGGTTTTCTCGAAGAAGAAGTTTATATTGAGCAACCACTAGGCTATGAAGTAAAAGGGAAAGAATAAAAAGTCTTGAAGTTGAAGAAGGCATTGTACGGTCTCAAGCAAGCACCGAGAGCTTGGAATGTTCGAATCGACAAGTACTTTCAAGACAAGAACTTCATTAAGTGCCCATATGAGCATGCACTCTATATCAAAGCATAAAGTGGAGATATTTTAATTGTGTGCTTGTATGTAGATGACTTGATTTTCATAGGAAACAATCCAAGCATGTTCGAAGAGTTCAAGAAAGACATGTCAAATGAATTTGAGATGACAGATATGGGGTTCATGGTATATTATCTTGGCATCAAAGTAAAGCAAGAAGATAAATGAATTTTCATCACCCAAGAAGGCTATGCCAAAGAAGTCATTAAGAAGTTCAAGATGAATGATGCTAATCCAGTTCGCACCCCGATGGAATGTGGTAGCAAGTTAAGCAAGCATGAAAACTGGGAGAATGTGGATCCAACTCTTTACAAAAGTTTGGTTGGAAGTCTACGTTACTTAACAAGTACAAGGCCAAATGTTCTCTATGTTGTAGGAGTTGTAAGTCGGTACATGGAAGCTCCAACAATAACTCACTTCAAGGTGGCAAAGAGAATCCTTAGATACATTAAAGGTACAACTAACTTTGGCTTGCACTATTACTCTTCTAATAATTATGAGATTGTTGGCTATAGTGATAGCGATTGGAGTGGAGACTTGGATGATAGGAAGAACACTACTGGTTATGTGTTCTTTATGGGAGATACTACTTTCACTTGGATGTCAAAGAAGCAACCAATAGTCACATTATCAACTTGTGAAGCCGAGTATGTCGCCGCCACATCATGCGCTTGTCATGCAATTTGGCTAAGAAACTTGTTGAAAGAGTTAAAAATGCCACAAGAAGATCCAATGGAAATATGTGTTGATAATAAATCAGCAATTGCTTTGGCAAATAATCCAGTCTTTCATGAAAGAAGTAAGAACATCGACACCCGTTACCACTTCATAAGAGAATGCATTGAGAAAAAAGAGGTGAAGTTGAAGTATGTAATGTCTCAAGATCAAGCTGCCGACATTTTCACCAAGCCACTAAAGTTGGAAACTTTCGTGAAGCTAAGGAGTATGCTTGGAGTCACAAATCAAGTTTAAGCGGGGATGTTGAAAATATTAAACTTGATTTGGGCCTAAATTTATTAATTGGTTTTTGGGCTTAGTTATTTTGGGTTTAAGTAGTTTTATAGAGAATTCTTGTAATATTTAGAATCTCTAGATATTTCTTATAATTGTAATATTTTCTAGAATAGTCTTTGGATCTCTAGAGTTGAGAACTCTCTAGAATTAGTGTGTCTAGAGTTCTCTTTAGAGTACTATAAATAGAGATGTAATCCCACACATTTGTATCAAGCAAAAATACAAAGTTCTTCTCCTCCATAAAGAATTATCTTACTTATCAAATTTATATTCAAACCTTCAATATTCCCACACACTTCTCCTTAACATAAAAGGTCTTATTTCCATTAATGATACCATTACAAAGGAAAAAACAATTAGATTTACTTTTGGATATAATGTAGCAAACATCTACTATTTCTCCTCACCAACGCACTCCTTTATATCATGGATTCATGGATAGCAGCTTACAGAAAGACATGAATAAAAGACATTTCTTAATTATCATCAACATCCTACCTTCACTCTTCCTTCCTCGTTGATGCTTGTATTTCTGCATACTTTTTGGAGATCAACGTAATCAATAATAGTCCTAAAAAACACACCTTCCAGCTTAGCTTCGTCAAAGGTCGAGTCTAACAAAATGGTGTCCTAAATACATCTCCTTGGAGACCAGCTTTCCCAAAATTAACATGGTCTATTACTGCATTTGAGAAGCCCACACATGTAAAAGATAATAGTTGAGTCAGTGCCTTGACTATATAGTAGAACATCCCTGTGTCGAGCAACAATGCAAATTATGGAGATTCAAAAATTCATTTTTATTAGAGTGCACCATTAAACACACTAGACACGGTACACATAGAGTCCTACACAGCTTTCACCTTAAGCATAAAAATATTCATATTCTGTAACAAACCAAGGAGCCCATGAAACTCAAGAAACCCAATTCATATTTATAAATGAACTAAGGTAATGCATTAATCAACCTACAATGATCTATACAATATACCTAAAAAAATGATATCAATATAGGAACCTATCAAGCCCCAACAATTTTGATTGATGGTGTATTTGATGTGTACCGACATGATCCCGACACATATAGGACTACATTTTATCAAATTATTACTAATATTGACATCTAATTGTTGTATTTGTTGTCTGTATTAGTGATTTATATATAGAAACTATATTTTTATTAATAATCTTTTGATCACTAAATATGGACATCAAATCCACATATTTTATTATTCCAAAAATCTAGCGTCATGCTAGGTTGTTAATCTTAGATAGGGGCGCTTAGCGCCCAACCCCAAAATACTATAGCGGCCGGCATAAGGAATAGTGGGATGGTCACTATTTTGAGCTTTGAAAACCAAAGTAAATACTTAACATAAATACATACTTAAAATAAGTTCCAACAACTTACATAATGCTTTAAAAATAGAATTCCCAACAAAATACATAAATTTCAACAACTCCACAATATAAGTTCTCATCAAAATCAAATTATAAATGTGCACAAAATGACTAAATCAGATTCTAAGTTCCTCTACAATATAAATTCTCATCAAAATCAAAGTTCTCATCAAAATCAAATTATAAATATGCACAAAATGACTAAACCAAATTCTAAGTTCCACGAAATAACTAAATCACATTAGCCTCATTTTCACTTCTAAGTTCCACGACATTATTAATATCATCTTGCTCATCACAACTTTTTTTCTTCCATCTCTATATGTTGAGTATTAGTCGTTGCTAATCTTTAGGTAGGTAGGTAGAGGTAGAGATAGAGATATAGTATATATAGAGAGAGAGATCATCTTGCTCAGCATATCTCTTTTCCTTCCACCTATGTATGCTGAGAGAGAGAGAGAGAGAGAGAGAGAGAGAGAGAGAGAGAGAG
>CATIWC010002510.1:0-73135 GCA_948472305.1 Vicia faba | reverse complement strand
AACCTAAAATTTGGTGATGGAGAAGAAGGAAAATACTGAAATTGTTTACATATATTATACCATAATACAATATGAATATGGTGGATAAATATACTATTGAGACTCATTAGATAATTTGAATTATTTCAAATGTATATATAATATATGTCATTAAGTAATAGTCTTTTAACTTAGTTTCTTGGTGAATAAGTAACCTAAAATTTGGTGATGGAAAAGAAGGAAAATTATGAAATTGTTTACATCTATTATACCAAAATACAAAATGAATATGGTGAATAAATATACTATCGAGACTCATTAGATAATTTGAACTATTTCAAATGT
Organism: Vicia faba; assembly: GCA_948472305.1. Classification (NCBI taxonomy): domain Eukaryota; kingdom Viridiplantae; phylum Streptophyta; class Magnoliopsida; order Fabales; family Fabaceae; genus Vicia; species Vicia faba. The sequence goes on along the minus strand of CATIWC010002510.1, from coordinate 72,811 downwards.
ATATGGAATATCAGTCATTAAGTAATAGTCTTTTAACTTAGTTTCTTAGTGATGAAGTATCCTAAGATTTGGTGATGGAGAATTAGAAAATATTGAAACTGTTTACATCTATTATACCATAATACAATATGAATATGGTGGATAAATATACTATCGAGACTCATTAGATAATTTGAATTATTTAAAATGTATATGGAATATGTGTCATTAAGTAATAGTCTTTTAACTTAGTTTCTTAGTGATGAAGTAACCTAAGATTTGGTGATGGAAAATTAGAAAATACTGATACTGTTTATATCTATTATACCCATAATACAATATGAATATGGTGAATAAATATACTATCGAGACTCATTAGATAATTTTAATTATTTCAAATGTATATGGAATATGAGTCATTAAGTAATAGTATTTTAACTTAGTTTCTTAGTGAAGAAGTAACCTAAAATTTGGTGACGGAGAAGAAGGAAAATACTGAAATTGTTTACATCTATTATACCATAATACAATATGAATATGGTGGATAAATATACTATTGAGACTCATTAGATAATTTGAATTATTTCAAATGTATATATAATATATGTCATTAAGTAATAGTTTTTTAACTTAGTTTCTTGGTGAAGAAGTAACCTAAAATTTGGTGATGGAAAAGAAGGAAAAAACTGAAATTGTTTACATCTATTATACCAAAATACAAAATGAATATGGTGAATAAATATACTATCGAGACTCATTAGATAATTTGAACTATTTCAAATGTATATGGAATATGTGTCATTAAGTAATAGTCTTTTAACTTAGTTTCTTAGTGATGAAGTAACCTAAGATTTGGTGATGGAGAATTAGAAAATACTGAAACTGTTTACATCTATTATACCATAATACAATATGAATATGGTGGGTAAATATACTATCGAGACTCATTAGATAATTTGAATTATTTCAAATGTATATGGAATATGTGTCATTAAGTAATAGTCTTTTAACTTAGTTTCTTAGTGATGAAGTAACCTAAGATTTGGTGATGGAGAATTAGAAAATACTGAAATTGTTTACATCTATCATACCATAATACAATATGAATATGGTGAATGAATATACTATCGAGACTCATTAGATAATTTAAATTATTTCAAATGTATATGGAATATGTGTCATTAAGTAATAGTCTTTTAACTTAGTTTCTTAGTGATGAAGTATCCTAAAATTTGGTGATGGAGAAGAAGTAAATTATTGAAATTGTTTACATCTATTATACCATAATACAATATGAGTATGATGAATAAATATACTATCGAGACTCATTAGATAATTTGAATTATTTCAAATGTATATGGAATATGAGTCATTAAGTAATAGTCTTTTAACTTAGTTTCTTAGTGATGAAGTATCCTAAGATTTGGTGATGGAAAATTAGAAAATACTGAAACAGTTTACATCTATTATACCATAATACAATATGAATATGGTGGATGAATATACTACCGAGACACATTAGATAATTTGAATTATTTCAAATGTATATGGAATATGTGTCATTAAGTAATAGTCTTTTAACTTAGTTTCTTAGTGAAGAAGTAACCTAAAATTTGGTGATGGAGAAGAAGGAAAATACTAAAGTTGTTTACATCTATTATACCATAATACAATATGAATATGGTGGGTAAATATACTTTCGAGACTCATTAGATAATTTGAATTATTTCAAATGTATATGGAATATGAGTTATTAAGTAATAGTCTTTTAACTTAGTTTCTTAGTGAAGAAGTAACCTAAAATTTGGTGATGGAGAAGAAGGAAAATACTAAAATTGTTTACATCTATTATAACATAATGCAATATGAATATACTATCGAGACTCATTAGATAATTTGAATTATTTCAAATGTATATGGAATATGTGTCATTAAGTAATAGTCGTTTAACTTAGTTTCTTAGTGATGAAGTAACCTAAGATTTGGTGATGGAGAATTAGAAAATACTGAAACTGTTTACATCTATTATACCATAATTAAATATGAATATGGTGAATAAATATACTATCGAGAATCATTAGATAATTTGAATTATTTCAAAAGTATATGGAATATGTGTCATTAAGTAATAGTCTTTTAACTTAGTTTCTTAGTGAAGAAGTAACCTAAAATTTGGTGATGGAGAAGAAGGAAAATACTGAAATTGTTTACATATATTATACCATAATACAATATGAATATGGTGGATAAATATACTATCGAGACTCATTAGATAATTTGAATTATTTCAAATGTATATATAATATATGTCATTAAGTAATAGTCTTTTAACTTAGTTTCTTGGTGAAGAAGTAACCTAAAATTTGGTGATGGAAAAGAAGGAAAATAATGAAATTGTTTACATCTATTATACCAAAATACAAAATGAATATGGTGAATAAATATACTATCGAGACTCATTAGATAATTTGAACTATTTCAAATGTATATGGAATATGAGTCATTAAGTAATAGTCTTTTAACTTAGTTTCTTAGTGATGAAGTAACCTAAGATTTGGTGATGGAGAATTAGAAAATACTGAAACTGTTTATTTCTATTATACCATAATACAATATGAATATGGTGGATAAATATACTATCGAGACTCATTAGATAATTTGAATTATTTAAAATGTATATGGAATATGTGTCATTAAGTAATAGTCTTTTAACTTAGTTTCTTAGTGATGAAGTAACCTAAGATTTGGTGATGGAGAATTAGAAAATACTGATACTGTTTATATCTATTATACCATAATACAATATGAATATGGTGAATAAATATACTATCGAGACTCATTAGATAATTTTAATTATTTCAAATGTATATGGAATATGAGTAATTAAGTAATAGTCTTTTAACTTAGTTTCTTAGTGAAGAAGTAACCTAAAATTTGGTGATGGAGAAGAAGGAAAATACTGAAATTATTTACATCTATTATACCATAATACAATATGAATATGGTGGATAAATATACTATCGAGACTCATTAGATAATTTGAATTATTTCAAATGTATATATAATATATGTCATTAAGTAATAGTCTTTTAACTTAGTTTCTTGGTGAAGAAGTAACCTAAAATTCGGTGATGGAAAAGAAGGAAAATATTGAAATTGTTTACATCTATTATACCAAAATACAAAATGAATATGGTGAATAAATATACTATCGAGACTCATTAGATAATTTGAACTATTTCAAATGTATATGGAATATGTGTCATTAAGTAATAGTCTTTTAACTTAGTTTCTTAGTGATGAAGTAACCTAAGATTTGGTGATGGAGAATTAGAAAATACTGAAACTGTTTACATCTATTATACCATAATACAATATGAATATGGTGGATAAATATACTATCGAGATTCATTAGATAATTTGAATTTTTCAAATGTATATGGAATATGTGTCATTAAGTCATAGTCTTTTAACTTAGTTTCTTAGTGATGAAGTAACCTAAGATTTGGTGATGGAGAATTAGAAAATAATGAAACTGTTTACATCTATTATGCCATAATACAATATGAATATGGTGGATAAATATACTATCGAGACTCATTAGATAATTTGAATTATTTAAAATGTATATGGAATATGTGTCATTAAGTAATAGTCTTTTAACTTAGTTTCTTAGTGATGAAGTAACCTAAGATTCGGTGATGGAGAATTAGAAAATACTGAAATTGTTTACATCTATCATACCATAATACAATATGAATATGGTGAATAAATATACTATCGAGACTCATTAGATAATTTAAATTATTTCAAATGTATATGGAATATGTGTCATAAAGTAATAGTCTTTTAACTTAGTTTCTTAGTGATGAAGTATCCTAAAATTTGGTGATGGAGAAGAAGAAAAATATTGAAACTGTTTACATCTATAATACCATAATACAATATGAGTATGGTGAATAAATATACTATCGAGACTCATTAGATAATTTGAATTATTTCAAATGTATATGGAATATGAGTCATTAAGTAATAGTGTTTTAACTTAGTTTCTTAGTGATGAAGTATCCTAAGATTTGGTGATGGAGAATTAGAAAATATTGAAACTGTTTACATCTATTATACCATAATACAATATGAATATGGTGGATAAATATACTATCGAGACTCATTAGATAATTTGAATTATTTAAAATGTATATGGAATATGTGTCATTAAGTAATAGTCTTTTAACTTAGTTTCTTAGTGATGAAGTAACCTAAGATTTGGTGATGGAAAACTAGAAAATACTGAAACTGTTTACATCTATTATACCATAATACAATATGAATATGGTGGATAAATATACTATCGAGACTCATTAGATAATTTGAATTATTTCAAATGTATATGGAATATGTGTCATTAAGTAATAGTCGTTTAACTTAGTTTCTTAGTGATGAAGTAACCTAAGATTTGGTGATGGAGAATTAGAAAATACTGAAACTGTTTACATCTATTATACCATAATTAAATATGAATATGGTGAATAAATATACTATCTAGACTCATTAGATAATTTGAATTATTTCAAATGTATATGGAATATGTTTCATTAAGTAATAGTCTTTTAACTTAGTTTCTTAGTGAAGAAGTAACCTAAAATTTGGTGTGGAGAAGAAGGAAAATACTGAAATTGTTTACATATATTATACCATAATACAATATGAATATGGTGGATAAAGATACTATCGAGACTCATTAGATAATTTGAATTATTTCAAATGTATATATAATATATGTCATTAAGTAATAGTCTTTTAACTTAGTTTCTTGGTGAAGAAGTAACCTAAAATTTGGTGATGGAAAAGAAGGAAAATACTGAAATTGTTTACATCTATTATACCAAAATACAAAATGAATATGGTGAATAAATATACTATCGAGACTCATTAGATAATTTGAACTATTTCAAATGTATATGGAATATGAGTCATTATGTAATAGTCTTTTAACTTAGTTTCTTAGTGATGAAGTATCCTAAGATTTGGTGATGGAGAATTAGAAAATATTGAAACTGTTTACATCTATTATACCATAATACAATATGAATATGGTGGATAAATATACTATCGAGACTCATTAGATAATTTGAATTATTTAAAATGTATATGGAATATGTGTCATTAAGTAATAGTCTTTTAACTTAGTTTCTTAGTAATGAAGTAACCTAAGATTTGGTGATGGAGAATTAGAAAATACTGATACTGTTTATATCTATTATACCATAATACAATATGAATATGGTGAATAAATATACTATCGAGACTCATTAGATAATTTTAATTATTTCAAATGTATATGGAATATGAGTCATTAAGTAATAGTCTTTTAACTTAGTTTCTTAGTGAAGAAGTAACCTAAAATTTGGTGATGGAGAAGAAGGAAAATACTGAAATTGTTTACATCTATTATACCATAATACAATATGAATATGGTGGATAAATATACTATCGAGACTCATTAGATAATTTGAATTATTTCAAATGTATATATAATATATGTCATTAAGTAATAGTCTTTTAACTTAGTTTCTTGGTGAAGAAGTAACCTAAAATTTGGTGATGGAAAAGAAGGAAAATACTGAAATTGTTTACATCTATTATACCAAAATACAAAATGAATATGGTGAATAAATATATTATCGAGACTCATTAGATGATTTGAACTATTTCAAATGTATATGGAATATGTGTCATTAAGTAATAGTCTTTTAACTTAGTTTCTTAGTGATGAAGTAACCTAAGATTTGGTGATGGAGAATTAGAAAATACTGAAACTGTTTACATCTATTATACCATAATTAAATATGAATATGGTGAATAAATATACTATCGAGACTCATTAGATAATTTGAATTATTTCAAATGTATATGGAATATGTTTCATTAAGTAATAGTCTTTTAACTTAGTTTCTTAGTGAAGAAGTAACCTAAAATTTGGTGTGGAGAAGAAGGAAAATACTGAAATTGTTTACATATATTATACCATAATACAATATGAATATGGTGGATAAAGATACTATCGAGACTCATTAGATAATTTGAATTATTTCAAATGTATATATAATATATGTCATTAAGTAATAGTCTTTTAACTTAGTTTCTTGGTGAAGAAGTAACCTAAAATTTGGTGATGGAAAAGAAGGAAAATACTGAAATTGTTTACATCTATTATACCAAAATACAAAATGAATATGGTGAATAAATATACTATCGAGACTCATTAGATAATTTGAACTATTTCAAATGTATATGGAATATGAGTCATTATGTAATAGTCTTTTAACTTAGTTTCTTAGTGATGAAGTATCATAAGATTTGGTGATGGAGAATTAGAAAATATTGAAACTGTTTACATCTATTATACCATAATACAATATGAATATGGTGGATAAATATACTATCGAGACTCATTAGATAATTTGAATTATTTAAAATGTATATGGAATATGTGTCATTAAGTAATAGTCTTTTAACTTAGTTTCTTAGTGATGAAGTAACCTAAGATTTGGTGATGGAGAATTAGAAAATACTGATACTGTTTATATCTATTATACCATAATACAATATGAATATGGTGAATAAATATACTATCGAGACTCATTAGATAATTTTAATTATTTCAAATGTATATGGAATATGAGTCATTAAGTAATAGTCTTTTAACTTAGTTTCTTAGTGAAGAAGTAACCTAAAATTTGGTGATGGAGAAGAAGGAAAATACTGAAATTGTTTACATCTATTATACCATAATACAATATGAATATGGTGGATAAATATACTATCGAGACTCATTAGATAATTTGAATTATTTCAAATGTATATATAATATATGTCATTAAGTAATAGTCTTTTAACTTAGTTTCTTGGTGAAGAAGTAACCTAAAATTTGGTGATGGAAAAGAAGGAAAATACTGAAATTGTTTACATCTATTATACCAAAATACAAAATGAATATGGTGAATAAATATACTATCGAGACTCATTAGATAATTTGAACTATTTCAAATGTATATGGAATATGTGTCATTAAGTAATAGTCTTTTAACTTAGTTTCTTAGTGATGAAGTAACCTAAGATTTGGTGATGGAGAATTAGAAAATACTGAAACTGTTTACATCTATTATACCATAATACAATATGAATATGGTGGATAAATATACTATCGAGACTCATTAGATAATTTGAATTTTTCAAATGTATATGGAATATGTGTCATTAAGTCATAGTCTTTTAACTTAGTTTCTTAGTGATGAAGTAACCTAAGATTTGGTGATGGAGAATTAGAAAATAATGAAACTGTTTACATCTATTATGCCATAATACAATATGAATATGGTGGATAAATATACTATCGAGACTCATTAGATAATTTGAATTATTTAAAATGTATATGGAATATGTGTCATTAAGTAATAGTCTTTTAACTTAGTTTCTTAGTGATGAAGTAACCTAAGATTCGGTGAAGGAGAATTAGAAAATACTGAAATTGTTTACATCTATCATACCATAATACAATATGAATATGGTGAATAAATATACTATCGAGACTCATTAGATAATTTAAATTATTTCAAATGTATATGGAATATGTGTCATTAAGTAATAGTCTTTTAACTTAGTTTCTTAGTGATGAAGTATCCTAAAATTTGGTGATGGAGAAGAAGAAAAATATTGAAACTGTTTACATCTATAATACCATAATACAATATGAGTATGGTGAATAAATATACTATCGAGACTCATTAGATAATTTGAATTATTTCAAATGTATATGGAATATGAGTCATTAAGTAATAGTCTTTTAACTTAGTTTCTTAGTGATGAAGTATCCTAAGATTTGGTGATGGAGAATTAGAAAATATTGAAACTGTTTACATCTATTATACCATAATACAATATGAATATGGTGGATAAATATACTATCGAGACTCATTAGATAATTTGAATTATTTAAAATGTATATGGAATATGTGTCATTAAGTAATAGTCTTTTAACTTAGTTTCTTAGTGATGAAGTAACCTAAGATTTGGTGATGGAAAACTAGAAAATACTGAAACTGTTTACATTTATTATGCCATAATACAATATGAATATGGTGGATAAATATACTATCGAGACTCATTAGATAATTTGAATTATTTCAAATGTATATGGAATATGTGTCATTAAGTAATAGTCGTTTGACTTAGTTTCTTAGTGATGAAGTAACCTAAGATTTGGTGATGGAGAATTAGAAAATACTGAAATTGTTTACATCTATTATACCATAATTAAATATGAATATGGAGAATAAATATACTATCGAGACTCATTAGATAATTTGAATTATTTCAAATGTATATGGAATATGTTTCATTAAGTAATAGTCTTTTAACTTAGTTTCTTAGTGAAGAAGTAACCTAAAATTTGGTGTTGAGAAGAAGGAAAATACTGAAATTGTTTACATATATTATACCATAATATAATATGAATATGGTGGATAAATATACTATCGAGACTCATTAGATAATTTGAATTATTTCAAAATGTATATATAATATGTGTCATTAAGTAATAGTCTTTTAACTTAGTTTCTTGGTGAAGAAGTAACCTAAAATTTGGTGATGGAAAAGAAGGAAAATACTGAAATTGTTTACATCTATTATACCAAAATACAAAATGAATATGGTGAATAAATATACTATCGAGACTCATTAGATAATTTGAACTATTTCAAATGTATATGGAATATGAGTCATTATGTAATAGTCTTTTAACTTAGTTTCTTAGTGATGAAGTATCCTAAGATTTAGTGATGGAGAATTACAAAATATTGAAACTGTTTACATCTATTATACCATAATACAATATGAATATGGTGGATAAATATACTATCGAGACTCATTAGATAATTTGAATTATTTAAAATGTATATGGAATATGTGTCATTAAGTAATAGTCTTTTAACTTAGTTTCTTAGTGATGAAGTAACCTAAGATTTGGTGATGGAGAATTAGAAAATACTGATACTGTTTATATCTATTATACCATAATACAATATGAATAAGGTGAATAAATATACTATCGAGACTCATTAGATAATTTTAATTATTTCAAATGTATATGGAATATGAGTCATTAAGTAATAGTCTTTTAACTTAGTTTCTTAGTGAAGAAGTAACCTAAAATTTGGTGATGGAGAAGAAGGAAAATACTGAAATTGTTTACATCTATTATACCATAATACAATATGAATATGGTGGATAAATATACTATCGAGACTCATTAGATAATTTGAATTATTTCAAATGTATATATAATATATGTCATTAAGTAATAGTCTTTTAACTTAGTTTCTTGGTTAAGAAGTAACCTAAAATTTGGTGATGGAAAAGAAGGAAAATACTGAAATTGTTTACATCTATTATACCAAAATACAAAATGAATATGGTGAATAAATATATTATCGAGACTCATTAGATGATTTGAACTATTTCAAATGTATATGGAATATGTGTCATTAAGTAATAGTCTTTTAACTTAGTTTCTTAGTGATGAAGTAACCTAAGATTTGGTGATGGAGAATTAGAAAATACTGAAACTGTTTACATCTATTATACCATAATACAATATGAATATGGTGGGTAAATATACTATCGAGACTCATTAGATAATTTGAATTATTTCAAATGTATATGGAATATGAGTCATTAAGTAATAGTCTTTTAACTTAGTTTCTTAGTGATGAAGTATCCTAAGATTTGGTGATGGAAAATCAGAAAATACTGAAATTGTTTACATCTATTATACCATAATACAATATGAATATGGTGGATGAATATACTACCGAGACTCATTAGATAATTTGAATTATTTCAAATGTATATGGAATATGTGTCAGTAAGTAATAGTCTTTTAACTTAGTTTCTTAGTGATGAAGTAACCTAAGATTTGGTGATGGAGAATTAGAAAATACTGAAATTGTTTACATCTATTATACCATAATACAATATGAATATGGTGAATAAATATACTATTGAGACTAATTAGATAATTTGAATTATTTCAAATGTATATGGAATATGTGTCATTAAGTAATAGTCTTTTAACTTAGTTTCTTAGTGAAGAAGTAACCTAAAATTTGGTGATGGAGAAGAAGGAAAATACTAAAATTGTTTACATCTATTATACCATAATACAATATGAATATGGTGGATAAATATACTATCGAGACTCATTAGATGATTTGAATTATTTCAAATGTACAATAATATGTGTCATTAAGTAATAGTCTTTTAACTTAGTTTCTTGGTGAAGAAGTAACCTAAAATTTGGTGATGGAAAAGAAGGAAAATATTGAAATTGTTTACATCTATTATACCAAAATACAATATGAATATGGTGAATAAATATACTATCGAGACTCTTTAGATAATTTGAATTATTTCAAATGTATATGGAATATGTGTCATTAAGTAATAGTCTTTTAACTTAGTTTCTTGGTGAAGAAGTAACCTAAAATTTGGTGATGGAAAAGAAGGAAAATACTGAAATTGTTTACATCTATTATACCAAAATACAAAATGAATATGGTGAATAAATATATTATCGAGACTCATTAGATGATTTGAACTATTTCAAATGTATATGGAATATGTGTCATTAAGTAATAGTCTTTTAACTTAGTTTCTTAGTGATGAAGTAACCTAAGATTTGGTGATGGAGAATTAGAAAATACTGAAACTGTTTACATCTATTATACCATAATACAATATGAATATGGTGGGTAAATATACTATCGAGACTCATTAGATAATTTGAATTATTTCAAATGTATATGGAATATGTGTCATTAAGTAATAGTCTTTTAACTTAGTTTCTTTGTGATGAAGTAACCTAAGATTTGGTGATGGAGAATTAGAAAATAATGAAACTGTTTACATCTATTATGCCATAATACAATATGAATATGGTGGATAAATATACTATCGAGACTCATTAGATAATTTGAATTATTTAAAATGTATATGGAATATGTGTCATTAAGTAATAGTCTTTTAACTTAGTTTCTTAGTGATGAAGTAACCTAAGATTCGGTGATGGAGAATTAGAAAATACTGAAATTGTTTACATCTATCATACCATAATACAATATGAATATGGTGAATAAATATACTATCGAGACTCATTAGATAATTTAAATTATTTCAAATGTATATGGAATATGTGTCATTAAGTAATAGTCTTTTAACTTAGTTTCTTAGTGATGAAGTATCCTAAAATTTGGTGATGGAGAAGAAGAAAAATATTGAAATTGTTTACATTTATTATACCATAATACAATATGAGTATGGTGAATAAATATACTATCGAGACTCATTAGATAATTTGAATTATTTCAAATGTATATGGAATATGTGTCAGTAAGTAATAGTCTTTTAACTTAGTTTCTTAGTGATGAAGTAACCTAAGATTTGGTGATGGAGAATTAGAAAATACTGAAACTGTTTACATCTATTATACCATAATACAATATGAATATGGTGAATAAATATACTATTGAGACTAATTAGATAATTTGAATTATTTCAAATGTATATGGAATATGTGTCATTAAGTAATAGTCTTTTAACTTAGTTTCTTAGTGAAGAAGTAACCTAAAATTTGGTGATGGAGAAGAAGGAAAATACTAAAATTGTTTACATCTATTATACCATAATACAATATGAATATGGTGGATAAATATACTATCGAGACTCATTAGATGATTTGAATTATTTCAAATGTATATATAATATGTGTCATTAAGGAATAGTCTTTTAACTTAGTTTCTTGGTGAAGAAGTAACCTAAAATTTGGTGATGGAAAAGAAGGAAAATACTGAAATTGTTTACATCTATTATACCAAAATACAATATGAATATGGTGAATAAATATACTATCGAGACTCTTTAGATAATTTGAATTATTTCAAATGTATATGGAATATGTGTCATTAAGTAATAGTCTTTTAACTTAGTTTCTTAGTGATGAAGTAACCTAAGATTTGGTGATGGAAAACTAGAAAATACTGAAACTGTTTACATGTATTATACCATAATACAATATGAATATGTTGAATAAATATATTATCGAGACTCATTAGATAATTTGAATTATTTCAAATGTATATGGAATATGTGTCATTAAGTAATAGTCTTTTAACTTAGTTTCTTAGTGATGAAGTAACCTAAGATTTGGTGATGGAGAATTAGAAAATACTGAAATTGTTTACATCTATTATACCATAATACAATATGAATATGGTGAACAAATATACTATCGAGACTCATTAGATAATTTGAATTATTTCAAATGTATATGGAATATGTGTCATTAAGTAATAGTCTTTTAACTTAGTTTCTTAGTGATGAAGTAACCTAAGATTTGGTGATGGAGAATTAGAAAATACTGAAACTGTTTACATCTATTATACCATAATACAATATGAATATGGTGGATAAATATACTATCGAGACTCATTAGATAATTTGAATTATTTCAAATGAATATGGAATATGTGTCATTAAGTAATAGTCTTTTAACTTAGTTTCTTAGTGATGAAGTAACCTAAGATTTGGTGATGGAGAATTAGAAAATAATGAAACTGTTTACATCTATTATGCCATAATACAATATGAATATGGTGGATAAATATACTATCGAGACTCATTAGATAATTTGAATTATTTAAAATGTATATGGAATATGTGTCATTAAGTAATAGTCTTTTAACTTAGTTTCTTAGTGATGAAGTAACCTAAGATTCGTTGATGGAGAATTAGAAAATACTGAAATTGTTTACATCTATCATACCATAATACAATATGAATATGGTGAATAAATATACTATCGAGACTCATTAGATAATTTAAATTATTTCAAATGTATATGGAATATGTGTCATTAAGTAATAGTCTTTTAACTTAGTTTCTTAGTGATGAAGTATCCTAAAATTTGGTGATGGAGAAGAAGAAAAATATTGAAATTGTTTACATCTATTATACCATAATACAATATGAGTATGATGAATAAATATACTATCGAGACTCATTAGATAATTTGAATTATTGCAAATGTATATGGAATATGAGTCATTAAGTAATAGTCTTTTAACTCAGATTCTTAGTGAAGAAGTAACCTAAGATTTGGTGATGGAAAACTAGAAAATACTGAAACTGTTTACATCTATTATACCATAATACAATATGAATATGGTGGGTAAATATAATTTCGAGACTCATTAGATAATTTGAATTATTTCAAATGTATATGGAATATGAGTTATTAAGTAATAGTCTTTTAACTTAGTTTCTTAGTGAAGAAGTAACCTAAAATTTGGTGATGGAGAAGAAGGAAAATACTAAAATTGTTTACATCTATTATAACATAATGCAATATGAATATGGTGGATAAATATACTATCGAGACTCATTAGATAATTTGAATTATTTCAAATGTATATGGAATATGTGTCATTAAGTAATAGTCGTTTAACTTAGTTTCTTAGTGATGAAGTAACCTAAGATTTGGTGATGGAGAATTAGAAAATACTGAAACTGTTTACATCTATTATACCATAATTAAATATGAATATGGTGAATAAATATACTATCGAGACTCATTAGATAATTTGAATTATTTCAAATGTATATGGAATATGTTTCATTAAGTAATAGTCTTTTAACTTAGTTTCTTAGTGAAGAAGTAACCTAAAATTTGGTGTGGAGAAGAAGGAAAATACTGAAATTGTTTACATATATTATACCATAATACAATATGAATATGGTGGATAAAGATACTATCGAGACTCATTAGATAATTTGAATTATTTCAAATGTATATATAATATATGTCATTAAGTAATAGTCTTTTAACTTAGTTTCTTGGTGAAGAAGTAAACTAAAATTTGGTGATGGAAAAGAAGGAAAATACTGAAATTGTTTACATCTATTATACCAAAATACAAAATGAATATGGTGAATAAATATACTATCGAGACTCATTAGATAATTTGAACTATTTCAAATGTATATGGAATATGAGTCATTATGTAATAGTCTTTTAACTTAGTTTCTTAGTGATGAAGTATCCTAAGATTTGGTGATGGAGAATTAGAAAATATTGAAACTGTTTACATCTATTATACCATAATACAATATGAATATGGTGGATAAATATACTATCGAGACTCATTAGATAATTTGAATTATTTAAAATGTATATGGAATATGTGTCATTAAGTAATAGTCTTTTAACTTAGTTTCTTAGTGATGAAGTAACCTAAGATTTGGTGATGGAGAATTAGAAAATACTGATACTGTTTATATCTATTATACCATAATACAATATGAATATGGTGAATAAATATACTATCGAGACTCATTAGATAATTTTAATTATTTCAAATGTATATGGAATATGAGTCATTAAGTAATAGTCTTTTAACTTAGTTTCTTAGTGAAGAAGTAACCTAAAATTTGGTGATGGAGAAGAAGGAAAATACTGAAATTGTTTACATCTATTATACCATAATACAATATGAATATGGTGGATAAATATACTATCGAGACTCATTAGATAATTTGAATTATTTCAAATGTATATATAATATATGTCATTAAGTAATAGTCTTTTAACTTAGTTTCTTGGTGAAGAAGTAACCTAAAATTTGGTGATGGAAAAGAAGGAAAATACTGAAATTGTTTACATCTATTATACCAAAATACAAAATGAATATGGTGAATAAATATATTATCGAGACTCATTAGATGATTTGAACTATTTCAAATGTATATGGAATTTGTGTCATTAAGTAATAGTCTTTTAACTTAGTTTCTTAGTGATGAAGTAACCTAAGATTTGGTGATGGAGAATTAGAAAATACTGAAACTGTTTACATCTATTATACCATAATACAATATGAATATGGTGGGTAAATATACTATCGAGACTCATTAGATAATTTGAATTATTTCAAATGTATATGGAATATGTGTCATTAAGTAATAGTCTTTTAACTTAGTTTCTTTGTGATGAAGTAACCTAAGATTTGGTGATGGAGAATTAGAAAATAATGAAACTGTTTACATCTATTATGCCATAATACAATATGAATATGGTGGATAAATATGCTATCGAGACTCATTAGATAATTTGAATTATTTAAAATGTATATGGAATATGTGTCATTAAGTAATAGTCTTTTAACTTAGTTTCTTAGTAATGAAGTAACCTAAGATTCGGTGATGGAGAATTAGAAAATACTGAAATTGTTTACATATATCATACCATAATACAATATGAATATGGTAAATAAATATACTATCGAGACTCATTAGATAATTTAAATTATTTCAAATGTATATGGAATATGTGTCATTAAGTAATAGTCTTTAACTTAGTTTCTTAGTGATGAAGTATCCTAAAATTTGGTGATGGAGAAGAAGAAAAATATTGAAATTGTTTACATCTATTATACCATAATACAATATGAGTATGGTGAACAAATATACTATCGAGACTCATTAGATAATTTGAATTATTTCAAATGTATATGGAATATGTGTCATTAAGTAATAGTCTTTTAACTTAGTTTCTTAGTGATGAAGTAACCTAAGATTTGGTGATGGAAAACTAGAAAATACTGAAACTGTTTACATGTATTATACCATAATACAATATGAATATGTTGAATAAATATACTATCGAGACTCATTAGATAATTTGAATTATTTCAAATGTATATGGAATATGTGTCATTAAGTAATAGTCTTTTAACTTAGTTTCTTAGTGATGAAGTAACCTAAGATTTGGTGATGGAGAATTAGAAAATACTGAAATTGTTTACATCTATTATACCATAATACAATATGAATATGGTGAACAAATATACTATCGAGACTCATTAGATAATTTGAATTATTTCAAATGTATATGGAATATGTGTCATTAAGTAATAGTCTTTTAACTTAGTTTCTTAGTGATGAAGTAACCTAAGATTTGGTGATGGAGAATTAGAAAATACTGAAACTGTTTACATCTATTATACCATAATACAATATGAATATGGTGGATAAATATACTATCGAGACTCATTAGATAATTTGAATTATTTCAAATGTATATGGAATATGTGTCATTAAGAAATAGTCTTTTAACTTAGTTTCTTAGTGATGAAGTAACCTAAGATTCGGTGATGGAGAAGAAGAAAAATATTGAAATTGTTTACATCTATTATACCATAATACAATATGAGTATGGTGAATAAATATACTATCGAGACTCATTAGATAATTTGAATTATTTCAAATGTATATGGAATATGAGTCATTAAGTAATAGTCTTTTAACTTAGTTTCTTAGTGATGAAGTATCCTAAGATTTGGTGATGGAAAATTAGAAAATACTGAAACTGTTTACATCTATTATACCATAATACAATATGAATATGGTGGATGAATATACTACCGAGACTCATTAGATAATTTGAATTATTTCAAATGTATATGGAATATGTGTCAGTAAGTAATAGTCTTTTAACTTAGTTTCTTAGTGATGAAGTAACCTAAGATTTGGTGATGGAGAATTAGAAAATACTGAAACTGTTTACATCTATTATACCATAATACAATATGAATATGGTGAATAAATATACTATCGAGACTAATTAGATTATTTGAATTATTTCCAATGTATATGGAATATGTGTCATTAAGTAATAGTCTTTTAACTTAGTTTCTTAGTGAATAAGTAACCTAAAATTTGGTGATGGAGAAGAAGGAAAATACTAAAATTGTTTACATCTATTATACCATAATACAATATGAATATGGTGGATAAATATACATCTAGACTCATTAGATGATTTGAATTATTTCAAATGTATATATAATATGTGTCATTAAGTAATAGTTTTTTAACTTAGTTTCTTAGTGAAGAAGTAACCTAAAATTTGGTGATGGAAAAGAAGGAAAATACTGAAATTGTTTACATCTATAATACCAAAATACAATATGAATATGGTGAATAAATATACTATCGAGACTCTTTAGATAATTTGAATTATTTCAAATGTATATGGAATATATGTCATTAAGTAATAGTCTTTTAACTTAGTTTCTTAGTGATGAAGTAACCTAAGATTTGGTGATGGAAAACTAGAAAATACTGAAACTGTTTACATGTATTATACCATAATACAATATGAATATGGTGAATAAATATACTATCGAGACTCATTAGATAATTTGAATTATTTCAAATGTATATGGAATATGTGTCATTAAGTAATAGTCTTTTAACTTAGTTTCTTAGTGATGAAGTAACCTAAGATTTGGTGATGGAGAATTAGAAAATACTGAAACTGTTTACATCTATTATACCATAATACAATATGAATATGGTGGATAGATATACTATCGAGACTCATTAGATAATTTGAATTATTTCAAATGTATATGGAATATGTGTCATTAAGTAATAGTCTTTTAACTTAGTTTCTTAGTGACGAAGTAACCTAAGATTCGGTGATGGAGAATTAGAAAATACTGAAATTGTTTACATCTATCATACCATAATATAATATGAATATGGTGAATAAATATACTATCGAGACTTATTAGATAATTTAAATTATTTCAAATGTATATGGAATATGTGTCATTAAGTAATTGTCTTTTAACTTAGTTTCTTAGTGATGAAGTATCCTAAAATTTGGTGATGGAGAAGAAGAAAAATATTGAAATTGTTTACATCTATTATACCATAATACAATATGAATATGGTGGATGAATATACTACCGAGACTCATTAGATAATTTTAATTATTTCAAATGTATATGGAATATGTGTCAGTAAGTAATAGTCTTTTAACTTAGTTTCTTAGTGATGAAGTAACCTAAGATTTGGTGATGGAGAATTAGAAAATACTGAAACTGTTTACATCTATTATACCATAATACAATATGAATATGGTGAATAAATATACTATCGAGACTAATTAGATTATTTGAATTATTTCCAATGTATATGGAATATGTGTCATTAAGTAATAGTCTTTTAACTTAGTTTCTTAGTGAAGAAGTAACCTAAAATTTGGTGATGGAGAAGAAGGAAAATACTAAAATTGTTTACATCTATTATACCATAATACAATATGAATATGGTGGATAAATATACTATCGAGACTCATTAGATGATTTGAATTATTTCAAATGTATATATAATATGTGTCATTAAGTAATAGTTTTTTAACTTAGTTTCTTGGTGAAGAAGTAACCTAAAATTTGGTGATGGAAAAGAAGGAAAATACTGAAATTATTTACATCTATTATACCAAAATACAATATGAATATGGTGAATAAATATACTATCGAGACTCTTTAGATAATTTGAATTATTTCAAATGTATATGGAATATGTGTCATTAAGTAATAGTCTTTTAACTTAGTTTCTTAGTGATGAAGTAACCTAAGATTTGGTGATGGAAAACTAGAAAATACTGAAACTGTTTACATGTATTATACCATAATACAATATGAATATGGTGAATAAATATACTATCGAGACTCATTAGATAATTTGAATATTCAAATGTATATGGAATATGTGTCATTAAGTAATAGTCTTTTAACTTAGTTTCTTAGTGATGAAGTAACCTAAGATTTGGTGATGGAGAATTAGAAAATACTGAAATTGTTATTATCTATTATACCATAATACAATATGAATATGGTGAACAAATATACTATCGAGACTCATTAGATAATTTGAATTATTTCAAATGTATATGGAATATGTGTCATTAAGTAATAATCTTTTAACTTAGTTTCTTAGTGATGAAGTAACCTAAGATTTGGTGATGGAGAATTAGAAAATACTGAAACTGTTTACATCTATTATACCATAATACAATATGAATATGGTGGATAGATATACTATCGAGACTCATTATATAATTTGAATTATTTCAAATGTATATGGAATATGTGTCATTAAGTAATAGTCTTTTAACTTAGTTTCTTAGTGATGAAGTAACCTAAGATTCGGTGATGGAGAATTAGAAAATACTGAAATTGTTTACATCTATCATACCATAATACAATATGAATATGGTGAATAAATATACTATCGAGACTCATTAGATAATTTAAATTATTTCAAATGTATATGGAATATGTGTCATTAAGTAATAGTCTTTTAACTTAGTTTCTTAGTGATGAAGTATCCTAAAATTTGGTGATGGAGAAGAAGAAAAATATTGAAATTGTTTACATCTATTATACCATAATACAATATGAGTATGGTGAATAAATATACTATCGAGACTCATTAGATAATTTGAATTATTTCAAATGTATATGGAATATGAGTCATTAAGTAATAGTCTTTTAACTTAGTTTCTTAGTGATGAAGTATCCTAAGATTTGGTGATGGAAAATTAGAAAATACTGAAACTGTTTACATCTATTATACCATAATACAATATGAATATGGTGGATGAATATACTACCGAGACTCATTAGATAATTTGAATTATTTCAAATGTATATGGAATATGTGTCAGTAAGTAATAGTCTTTTAACTTAGTTTCTTAGTGATGAAGTAACCTAAGATTTGGTGATGGAAAACTAGAAAATACTGAAACTGTTTACATGTATTATACCATAATACAATATGAATATGGTGAATAAATATACTATCGAGACTCATTAGATAATTTGAATTATTTCAAATGTATATGGAATATGTGTCATTAAGTAATAGTCTTTTAACTTAGTTTCTTAGTGATGAAGTAACCTAAGATTTGGTGATGGAGAATTAGAAAATATTGAAACTGTTTATATCTATTATACCATAATACAATATGAATATGGTGAACAAATATACTATCGAGACTCATTAGATAATTTGAATTATTTCAAATGTATATGGAATATGTGTCATTAAGTAATAGTCTTTTAACTTAGTTTCTTAGTGATGAAGTAACCTAAGATTTGGTGATGGAGAATTAGAAAATACTGAAACTGTTTACATCTATTATACCATAATACAATATGAATATGGTGGATAGATATACTATCGAGACTCATTAGATAATTTGAATTATTTCAAATGTATATGGAATATGTGTCATTAAGTAATAGTCTTTTAACTTAGTTTCTTAGTGATGAAGTAACCTAAGATTCGGTGATGGAGAATTAGAAAATACTGAAATTGTTTACATCTATCATACCATAATACAATATGAATATGGTGAATAAATATACTATCGAGACTCATTAGATAATTTAAATTATTTCAAATGTATATGGAATATGTGTCATTAAGTAATAGTCTTTTAACTTAGTTTCTTAGTGATGAAGTATCCTAAAATTTGGTGATGGAGAAGAAGAAAAATATTGAAATTGTTTACATCTATTATACCATAATACAATATGAGTATGGTGAATAAATATACTATCGAGACTCATTAGATAATTTGAATTATTTCAAATGTATATGGAATATGAGTCATTAAGTAATAGTCTTTTAACTTAGTTTCTTAGTGATGAAGTAACCTAAGATTTGGTGATGGAGAATTAGAAAATACTGAAATTGTTTATATCTATTATACCATAATACAATATGAATATGGTGAACAAATATACTATCGAGACTCATTAGATAATTCGAATTATTTCAAATGTATATGGAATATGTGTCATTAAGTAATAGTCTTTTAACTTAGTTTCTTAGTGATGAAGTAACCTAAGATTTGGTGATGGAGAATTAGAAAATACTGAAACTGTTTACATCTATTATACCATAATACAATATGAATATGGTGGATAGATATACTATCGAGACTCATTAGATAATTTGAATTATTTCAAATGTATATGGAATATGTGTCATTAAGTAATAGTCTTTTAACTTAGTTTCTTAGTGATGAAGTAACCTAAGATTCGGTGATGGAGAATTAGAAAATACTGAAATTGTTTACATCTATCATACCATAA
Source organism: Vicia faba (assembly GCA_948472305.1). Lineage (NCBI taxonomy): Eukaryota > Viridiplantae > Streptophyta > Magnoliopsida > Fabales > Fabaceae > Vicia > Vicia faba. The sequence goes on along the minus strand of CATIWC010002510.1, from coordinate 51,767 downwards.
TACAATATGAATATGGTGAATAAATATACTATCGAGACTCATTAGATAATTTAAATTATTTCAAATGTATATGGAATATGTGTCATTAAGTAATAGTCTTTTAACTTAGTTTCTTAGTGATGAAGTATCCTAAAATTTGGTGATGGAGAAGAAGAAAAATATTGAAATTGTTTACATCTATTATACCATAATACAATATGAGTATGGTGAATAAATATACTATCGAGACTCATTAGATAATTTGAATTATTTCAAATGTATATGGAATATGAGTCATTAAGTAATAGTCTTTTAACTTAGTTTCTTTATGATGAAGTATCCTAAGATTTGGTGATGGAAAATTAGAAAATACTGAAACTGTTTACATCTATTATACCATAATACAATATGAATATGGTGGATGAATATACTACCGAGACTCATTAGATAATTTGAATTATTTCAAATGTATATGGAATATGTGTCAGTAAGTAATAGTCTTTTAACTTAGTTTCTTAGTGATGAAGTAACCTAAGATTTGGTGATGGAGAATTAGAAAATACTGAAACTGTTTACATCTATTATACCATAATACAATATGAATATGGTGAATAAATATACTATCGAGACTAATTAGATTATTTGAATTATTTCCAATGTATATGGAATATGTGTCATTAAGTAATAGTCTTTTAACTTAGTTTCTTAGTGAAGAAGTAACCTAAAATTTGGTGATGGAGAAGAAGGAAAATACTAAAATTGTTTACATCTATTATACCATAATACAATATGAATATGGTGGATAAATATACTATCGAGACTCATTAGATGATTTGAATTATTTCAAATGTATATATAATATGTGTCATTAAGTAATAGTTTTTTAACTTAGTTTCTTGGTGAAGAAGTAACCTAAAATTTGGTGATGGAAAAGAAGGAAAATACTGAAATTGTTTACATCTATTATACCAAAATACAATATGAATATGGTGAATAAATATACTATCGAGACTCTTTAGATGATTTGAATTATTTCAAATGTATATGGAATATATGTCATTAAGTAATAGTCTTTTAACTTAGTTTCTTAGTGATGAAGTAACCTAAGATTTGGTGATGGAAAACTAGAAAATACTGAAACTGTTTACATGTATTATACCATAATACAATATGAATATGGTGAATAAATATACTATCGAGACTCATTAGATAATTTGAATTATTTCAAATGTATATGGAATATGTGTCATTAAGTAATAGTCTTTTAACTTAGTTTCTTAGTGATGAAGTAACCTAAGATTTGGTGATGGAGAATTAGAAAATACTGAAACTGTTTATATCTATTATACCATAATACAATATGAATATGGTGAACAAATATACTATCGAGACTCATTAGATAATTTGAATTATTTCAAATGTATATGGAATATGTGTCATTAAGTAATAGTCTTTTAACTTAGTTTCTTAGTAATGAAGTAACCTAAGATTTGGTGATGGAGAATTAGAAAATACTGAAACTGTTTACATCTATTATACCATAATACAATATGAATATGGTGGATAGATATACTATCGAGACTCATTAGATAATTTGAATTATTTCAAATGTATATGGAATATGTGTCATTAAGTAATAGTCTTTTAACTTAGTTTCTTAGTGATGAAGTAACCTAAGATTCGGTGATGGAGAATTAGAAAATACTGAAATTGTTTACATCTATCATACCATAATACAATATGAATATGGTGAATAAATATACTATCGAGACTCATTAGATAATTTAAATTATTTCAAATGTATATCGAATATGTGTCATTAAGTAATAGTCTTTTAACTTAGTTTCTTAGTGATGAAGTATCCTAAAATTTGGTGATGGAGAAGAAGAAAAATATTGAAATTGTTTACATCTATTATACCATAATACAATATGAGTATGGTGAATAAATATACTATCGAGACTCATTAGATAATTTGAATTATTTCAAATGTATATGGAATATGAGTCATTAAGTAATAGTCTTTTAACTTAGTTTCTTAGTGATGAAGTATCCTAAGATTTGATGATGGAAAATTAGAAAATACTGAAACTGTTTACATCTATTATACCATAATACAATATGAATATGGTGGATGAATATACTACCGAGACTCATTAGATAATTTGAATTATTTCAAATGTATATGGAATATGTGTCAGTAAGTAATAGTCTTTTAACTTAGTTTCTTAGTGATGAAGTAACCTAAGATTTGGTGATGGAGAATTAGAAAATACTGAAACTGTTTACATCTATTATACCATAATACAATATGAATATGGTGAATAAATATACTATCGAGACTAATTAGATTATTTGAATTATTTCCAATGTATATGGAATATGTGTCATTAAGTAATAGTCTTTTAACTTAGTTTCTTAGTGAAGAAGTAACCTAAAATTTGGTGATGGAGAAGAAGGAAAATACTAAAATTGTTTACATCTATTATACCATAATACAATATGAATATGGTGGATAAATATACTATCGAGACTCATTAGATGATTTGAATTATTTTAAATGTATATATAATATGTGTCATTAAGTAATAGTCTTTTAACTTAGTTTCTTGGTGAAGAACTAACCTAAAACTTGGTGATGGAAAAGAAGGAAAATACTGAAATTGTTTACATCTATTATACCAAAATACAATATGAATATGGTGAATAAATATACTATCGAGACTCTTTAGATAATTTGAATTATTTCAAATGTATATGGAATATGTGTCATTAAGTAATAGTCTTTTAACTTAGTTTCTTAGTGATGAAGTAACCTAAGATTTGGTGATGGAGAATTAGAAAATACTGAAACTGTTTACATCTATTATACCATAATATAATATGAATATGGTGGGTAAATATACTATGGAGACTCATTAGATAATTTGAATTATTTCAAATGTATATGGAATATGTGTCATTAAGTAATAGTCTTTTAACTTAGTTTCTTAGTGATGAAGTAACCTAAGATTTGGTGATGGAAAACTTGAAAATACTGAAACTGTTTACATGTTTTATACCATAATACAATATGAATATGGTGAATAAATACACTATCGAGACTCATTAGATAATTTGAATTATTTCAAATGTATATGGAATATGTGTCATTAAGTAATAGTCTTTTAACTTAGTTTCTTAGTGATGAACTAACCTAAGATTTGGTGATGGAGAATTAGAAAATACTGAAATAGTTTACATCTATTATACCATAATACAATATGAATATGGTGAATAAATATACTATCGAGACTCATTAGATAATTTTAATTATTTCAAATGTATATGGAATATGTGTCATTAAGTAATTGTCTTTTAACTTAGTTTCTTAGTGATGAAGTAACCTAAGATTTGGTGATGGAAAACTAGAAAATACTGAAACTGTTTACATCTATTATACCATAATACAATATGAATATGGTGGGTAAATATACTATCGAGACTCATTACAAAATTTGAATTATTTCAAATGTATATGGTATATGAGTTATTAAGTAATAGTCTTTTAACTTAGTTTCTTAGTGAAGAAGTAACCTAAAATTTGGTGATGAAGTGTAATGAAGTGTTTTGAAAAAAAAACTTTGTTCGAAAAGTGTAAGTGTGAAAAGTTTGTTTTGTTTTTAAAAGGAGCAAGTACTTAAGAACCTATACCTACTCAAAAAGGAATTAGACTGTGCAAGTGTCCTTTAGACAGTGCTATCCCACTATTAAGGAGTAGGTAGCACTGTCGTTGGAGTTTTTCGGGTCAATTAGATTTTAGGGACGTGTGGTCACTAAAGCAACGTTAGGACTCTTTAGTGGTAATCCTAATGTCTTAGATCATTTTTATCGAGGCAACCATTTCGAGGAAACTTATGATCTTGGGACAAAAGGGCGACCTCTAAAACATCCTATACTTAATGACCATGTTTGAGGCAACCAAGTGAGGTGTACCCTAAGAGTGGCATGTGCAAGTGTGTAAATTTTAAGTTTATGTTATCTTTGTACATGTTATGGTGAGCTATGGTTGATTTTAAATTAAGATAGATCTTGCCATGCAATCCTAGTTAGCATACATCTAAACAATTAATATATGTACAAGAATTTAAAGTGCGGGAATTGTAAATCCTACGCTATTACAAGGCTTCGGGGAGGGGGATTATTTACATGTCCAAAAATTGGGGGGAATAAAAGCAGTAAAGCGTAAAAGGTATTAGCTAAGCTATTACAAACCAGTAAAACTACATCTGGAATTGAGAAGGAACTGGTGTAGGGTTGCCTGATGATGAGTCCGTGTAAAAATACATCTGGAATTGAGAAGGAACCGGTGTAGGGTTGCCTGATGATGAGTCCGTGTAAAACTACATCTGGAATTGAGAAGGAACCGGTGTAGGGTTGCCTGATGATGAGTCCGTGTAAAACTACATCTGGAATTGAGAAGGAACCGGTGTAGGGTTGCCTGATGATGAGTCCGTGTAAAACTACATCTGGAATTGAGAAGGAACCGGTGTAGGGTTGCTTCGGGATAAGTTTGTGTGAAACTTCAGAATGAACCAGGGTAAGGTTACTGTGGGATAAGTTTGTGTGAAACTTCAGAATGAACCGGGGTAAGGTTACTTCGGGGTAAGTTTGTGTGAAACTTCAGGATGAACCGGGGTAAGGTTACTGTGAGATAAGTTTGTGTGAAACTTCAGGATGAACCGGGGTAAGGTTACTGTGAGATAAGTTTGTGTAAAACTTCAGGAGGAACCGGGGTAAGGTTACTTTGGGATGAGTTCAGGTAAAACTTCAGGATGAACCGGGGTAAGGTTACTTTGGGATGAGTTCATGTAAAACTTCATTCAGAAATATATGATAAAGGACCCGTGTAGGATTTTTCAGGATAAACCCATGTGAAGTCTGTTTGGTTTCCGGAGTTAATCTTGAACTTGCTGGAAGTTGTTGATGATAACCATCTTTCCTGAAAAGGTACATGATTAATCATATATGATGCATGACATGCATTGTATTGATGATGTTCTCAAAATAAATGAGATTATGCTGTATGCAATGTGTATGTGCACGTCATGATGTATGAACATGAAATGCTATTGTGGTACGTCCGAGTTTGGGAAAATAAATCCCCGACTGTTGTTGGAGAATAAAGAGTTTCACTCGCTGGAGATAACGACCGAAGATGATTGGGATAATAATCTTGCAGGAGAGAATAAATCCGCTGGGGAATGGACTGGCGAGGAAATGACTCTGTGGGGAGTATATACTCTGCTAGAAGATCTGCTGATTTGGAGAAATAAAACTCAGCTGGGGATGAATTACTGTTGCTGGTGACAGTGAACCCTGTTGGGGATTGAATTTCTATCTATGAAAGGAATGAACTCCGCTGGGGATAGAAAGAACTTCGCTGGGGATGATCTTTCAGTGGCAACTTGCTGAGGATAACCCAGTTAGACTCTTGTGAGGATACCCTCTGAATTTGGCTGAGGAGACTTATTTGTGCTTCGCAGGGGACAAGCTTCCAGAGTCTACTGGGGAAGAGGAGTTGTGGTCCTTTGATTTGTAGTAGTCGGAGAGGCAAACTCAAGTTGGGGAATCTTGGTGTTGTTGGGGAAATAAACCTTGTCGTCAGTCTGCTAGAGAGGTGACATCTTCTTTGGGGGAAGTCCTCGAGGATTCTTGAGGTTGATCCTGTTGGGGAAAGGTTTTCAGAGATTAAACCCTTGCTGGGAGTCATCCTATGAGAAGGATTTTGGGGGAGACTTGTCACTGCCCCTAGTAGCAAGTGTTTGTGACATTGCCAGAAAATGTTTAATTGTACGTAACCCTTCACTGAGATTGATGTTCAATGCCCCAAGTAACGGAGATGGAGACTTGCCCCTGGTTACTCTGTACTTCTTCAGAGATTTCTTGAAATCTTGACTGGACTGCCCCAGGTGTGCTGGATAGTGACATGTCAAGTCCCCTTGTTGATAGGAGATTTGTCAATGGAAGTGTCATCCTTTTTGAAGTGATTTTGTTCACTGAGAGGGATTTCGTTCATCGGATATTCGTTGTGTGAATTTCTCCGCTGTCAAACAAATAGCCAAATGCAAATAGTGATATTCAAATAATGCAAAGTTTATGCTTGTCTCGAAGTTTTGAAAAATGCATTTTTTAGCAGAAAACTCTTTATAAGACAAATTCAACACAACATTTAGGGCAAAGCCTTACAGGAGTCAGGACACCTTTTGTAACAGTATGCTTTTGAACTAACCCATGCTTCAGTTAGGACTTTTGAAGGGTTGTAACGTGGCTTGGTTCACGGTTTAAGAAACAAAGGATAAAGGCTTAAATTATATTTGTACCAACCCGCTCTTCGTGATGTTCTTCAATCTTAAACTCAGTTAATTGTGCATTTGAACTCCAAATGAGTCTGGAACGACGTTTTTGGTGATGGATCACACAGGTTGAATTTTTTGGAAGGCAGTCATTTTTGCAACATTTTTCACGTTGTTGAGGATTTGTAATGACCTCGTTCTTTTGATTTGTTATCCCTAACTTTTGCCTGACTGTTTCTGTTTTCGAGATTACAGTCAGCGGGATGCCCCAACTTTCTTAAGCCTCCTTTATAGGTTTTGGCTCAGTGGGCTTTTTTCTTTTGAGAGATTGACGACCTATGAGATAAGGAACCACCATTGTCTTTTAATTCCAGAGGAATGCTTTTGATGTTGTTCGTTGTATTATGAACTGAGAGTTTTGCGACTTCAATGCGCATCTTTTGAATTAACTGAGAGACTACCCTGCCCCAGGTTTAAATTAAAGGTTTCAATTTGTGTTTAAAACAGAAAACTTCTACTTCTTTGGCTCAAAGGGGTTGACTAGGGATTATCTTCCTTATAACTCCAGTGTTTAGGATTTGAAAGAAATGCATGTACATCGTCAGCAAGGTCTGTCCAAAAGCATACTGTATGAGATTATGGCATTGTTTCGTCATCCTCCCTCTAAAGGCTTGTAACTTTTAGCAAGAGTTGAATGTCATAAAAAAGCATAGTTTAAATGTAATTAAAATGATTGGATCAAATCAATACAAACATATGCAATGCATTAATGAAACCAAGTTTGGCATTAATAGATAATTGTTTGAATAACAAAAGAAATTACAACTTGAAAATTCAAATGAAACTAAGACATTCTCAATGATTTGGCGTAGGAGCAGTGATTATGCTAGAGTCTCTAGAGGACCAAACTCAATCTCCTTGGCATCAATCAAATTCTGAATCTTGTACTGCAATGCCCAACAATCGTTAGTATCATGCCTGGGACTGTCAGAATGATAAGCGCAGGTCGCATTAGGATTGTAGTTAGGATAAGAAGTCTTGGGGTTCGGATGAGGGTTTATCACCGTAATCAGATTCATCTTCAACAGTTGTTGCAATGCTTGAGACAACGGCATGTTGATGTTGGTGAACTGTCTTTTAGGCTCATCTGGCTTTCATTGATTTCCCTTTTGCTGTTGTCGGTGTGACGCAGAACCAGAGATCAGGATTTCCCCTACGTGTTGGTCATGGCGACCCTTTTGACTGTACATAACATTGGACTCTTTCTTCCCATTATAGGGCTTTTTCTGAGCATCAGAAGGTGTTTCTTCTTGAATCTTCCCACTTTTGATGCCAGCTTCGGCCCTTTCGTCGGTCAGTATTAGCTCGGTGAATCCGGTTGAAGAGCTTCCGATCAGATGTTTGAAATAGGGACCAGACAAAGTCCCAAGAAACTTGTCCACCAACTCCCTATCAGACAGAGGGGGTTGGACTCTTCCAGCAAGATCTCTCCACTTCTGAGCGTAGTCCTTAAAGCCTTCGCATGTACCCATAGACATACCCTGAAGCTGAGTACGCGTGGGAGCAAGGTCGGCATTACACTGGTATTGCTTGTAAAAAGCAGCAGCAAGGTCCTCCCAGTTGTGGATGTTAGCTCCTTCCAGTTGACATAACCATTCAAGTTGAGTCCCTGACAGACTATCTTGAAAGAAATGGATCCACAAGCTCTTATCAGCAGTGTAAGGTTGGATCTTCCTCACATATGACCGGAGATGCAGCTTTGGACAGGAAGCTCCGTCATACTAGGCAAAGGCAGGTGCCTTGAACTTATGGGGAATCACCACCCCAGAGGATAGACCTAGATCTCCGAAGTCCAGATCGGGCACCTTCTGTATTTCCATGGTGTTCAAACGGTCTTCCAGTTGTTTGTACTTATCCTCAGCAGGAGGATACTGTTCTTCATCATAGTCCGTCTTGTTGTCGGAGACTTCAGCGCTAGGAGCCCTCCTTTCTTGTGGACTGTCTTTCCCTCCAGATGAGGTGGTCAGGTCAACTTCATTCTGCAGCCCGTTTCCAAACCTGCGTCTAGTGTTGAACAGGATGGTCCTCTTTTTCTTCTTCTTCCTCTCTTTCAGAATCAGGGTCTTCAAGTCCTGGTGACCCTTAGCTAGGCTCATGACCAACTCTTGAAATTGGGCATTCTGGGCCTGGAGGTCCTTGATAGCTTGCTCGGTTGAAGGTTCAGTAGACATGATGATTGCTGAAATAAACAGCGAAGAAGATAAGAGACCTGTACTGGGAGACCTGTTATGCAATGATATGTATGGTATATGTATGCAATGTTTTCAAGGATCTCCCGGGGTAAATTTGAATTTTGCAGCTTGATTGAAGGAACTTCATGTTGCTGAGAGTCCTTCTTCCAGAGTCAAGCTCACCATATCGAGTGGGTCATAGCCCCTGACTCAAGTTATCATGCTTGGATTTCTAGACAACTTTGGCTAGAGGAAAATAAATCCCCTTTGCCCCTTGCTAGCCATTTGATTTACCATAACCTGCATCACAGACCCTTGAGACCCTTGAAATGGTTAAAGAAATGCTAAGGCATGATGCTATGATGTGTATTCTATGCGTTTAAGCACAAGTGTGAGGTGATGTAAGTAAGCCCTGCAATAAGTCCAAATTATTGGATAAGGACTATAAACGAAACCTGCAAGGAACTCATGCTGTCAGATAACAAGTATGTGCAAGTAGTTCAAGTTTGAAGGCACACAAGTCACACATATAGAGCCCTTAGATTTCAGGCTTGCATGAGGTTTCATAGGTAAGTACCCTCTTGAGTGTAGTTGGCTCAAAACCTGTCCTATAAATAGTAACCGGGTTCTAAGGAGCTCAATATCATTGGATTGTTTTCTATGTTCATCGTTTTAGTTTAGCCATTGAACTAGCGACCAAAATATTCCAAGAAAACAATCCTCAATGAGTGTAGTATCGAGTATCTACCAACTTCGGACTGCACCAAAATCAGTCATCTCACTACCCCTAAAAAAGGCCAAGATGGTCAAGTAAGGTTCTAAGGTCAATTGATGCTTCACGACACCACGCGGCGGCCCCGTACTCTCCTTGACTTAACTCAAGGGTTACCGGTACTCACCAAAGTGCCACATCAACGTAGCTACTGTTTCAACCATGTCGGTATACCCCGCACAGTTCCCTCACAGTTTGTTGCTACTTACCTAAAGGGTATCCCCAGATCCGGGTTAGGATCTATAGAACTCCGATACAAACCCACAAAATTTAAAGCATACAAAGCATACAATTGAAAACACAAGTGATCTAATCCTAAGGTACACCTCACTTATAGAATTCCCCAGCAGAGTCGCCAGTTCTGTGATCGGTGGGAACGAGAACTGACTGTTTCTTAATGTTGGTTCGCGTTTGCGTTTGTTTTTGCAAAGTGTCGCGGTAATCAAGAGTCGCCACCGTCTTTTATTTTATCCAACAAGGAAAGGACAAAAGCACAGAAAAATTCCTTTTCGAGATTTTTCTCGGGTTCGGGAGGTAGATTATAGAAAGGGAAGGTGTTAGCACCCTTTCTATCCGTGGTTATCCACGGGCTCTTAGGTACTTGCTCACTATGTTTTCAAAAGTTTGCTTTTCTTTGTGTTTGTGGGTTTTGAAAAGAGTTTTTGTTTGAAACTTCGATTTAACTCTTGCTTTTGTCCTCAAGAGTGTAATGAAGTGTTTTGAAAAAAAAAACTTTGTTCGAAAAGTGTAAGTGTGAAAAGTTTGTTTTGTTTTTAAAAGGAGCAAATATTAAGAACCTCTACCTACTCAAAAAGGAATTAGACTATGCAAGTGTCCTTTAGACAGTGCTATCCCACTATTGAGGAGTAGGTAGCACCGTCGTTGGAGTTTTTCGGGTCAATTCAATTTTAGGGACGTGTGGTCACTAAAGCAACGTTAGGATGCTTTAGTGGTAATCCTAATGTCTTAGATCATTTTTATCGAGGCAACCATTTCGAGGCAACTTATGATCTTGGGACAAATGGGAGACCTCTAAAACATCCTATACTTAATGACCACGTTTGAGGCAACCAAGTGAGGTGTACCCTAAGAGTAGCATGTGCAAGTGTGTCAATTTTCAGTTTATGTTATCTTTGTACATGTTATGGTGAGTTGTGGTTGATTTTAAATTAAGATAGATCTTTCCATGCAATCCTAGTTAGCATACATCTAAACAGTTAATATATGTACAGGAATTTAAAGTGCGGGAATTGTAAATCCTACGCTATTACAAGGCTTCGGGGAGGGGGATTATTTACATGTCCAAAAATTGGTGGGAATAAAAGCAGTAAAGCGTAAAAGGTCTTAGCTAAGCTATTACAAACCAGTAAGCAATTACAATAAAATAAACGCGCGCGAATCTGAAAATAACCTCTAAAAATCTAATCTTTTTGTTGTTTTATTTTATTTTGATGTAAAAAAAAAGACCTAAATCTATTTAATTTTAGTTTTGGAAAAAATGTTAAGGTAATTAAATGATTAATTAACAGAGTTAATTTAATAAAAAAAAAACTAGCCTAATGTTTTTGTGTTTTTGATTTTATTTTAATGTTAATTAAAAAGATAAAAAATGTCAATGAAAACAAAAATAAAATACAAGGGGGACCCTTCGATCCAGGGAAAAAAGGGAGTTTCGACCCAGGGAGGGAATGGACGCTTCGATCCAGACAGGGTCATGGTTCTTTCGATTGGGCCAGGAAGTGGGCATGAACAACCTTCGATCCAGGGAAGGGGAGTTCCCTTTGATCCTGGGAAAAATGCCTTCTTCGATCCAGCATGCTAATGGGTTCGATCCAGAGAAGGTGTCTCCTTCGATCTGGGATGTTATACCTGGAAAAGTATGTTAGCGTAATAAAATGCAGGGCCTGGGTATTGAACCCCAGGCCCTTCGATCCTGCGCTTGCTGGGTCTCTTCAGGCTATGTCTGCAGCAAATATTAACAAATGATGGACATGGCCTGGGTGCCAAACCCAGGCCTCTTGATCCTGTCTAGGATAAAAAATCGAAGGTAACAACCAGTATGGATGTATTATGCAAATATGAGGTTGGATAGTTTACCCTTTCTTACCAGCAGATTGGACTTTTAATTTGGGCGTTTCCTGTAACACCCTCTAAAACCCCGCATATAATTTTCGCAAATATTAAAAAATTATAAACTCAGAGTACATGTAATAATCGAGGAATGCTACAATTCTCTTTTAATAAAATAAATTCCTGTCATGCATAATTTTAGTGGTAACTCATACATGTCTACACAGCGGAATAATTTATTTAATAAATCAAATGTTATAATATTTTCCAAAATCATCAGGGATTAACACCTGGAAAAGTCAACGTCATATTATAACAATTAACAGAAAATAAACGAGTCTGACTAAAGCAGCTCGACAACCAAACGTTCCCGGAGTTACAACTATCAGAGCATGACCCGGACATACTAAAACGAAACTAAACTAGACACGATAAGCCTTCGCCAAGCACCTGAGCGAAGCTCCTCAATCTGAAATATTCAACAGTAAGGGTGAGCTTCTCAAATATACATTTGGTTATACATTCATAACAATCAATTCACGAAATCATAAGCATCACCCAATAATTAGCATATTTCATAGTTTACAAAACCTTTACAATTCATATATCCATGACATATTGCCTTTCATATTTGCAAATATTCATCAAACATCATCAACCATTTATCAATCATACGTGCATACAAACAATCAAATACAACATTGGAAAAATCATCCATTCATGTTATATTCGAGTAATGCAACACACCCATGCATGTGGTACCACTTCACCGCCCCATTAAATCGCGGGTCACGGATAACTCACCGTTCCATTATATCGCGGACACGGCTACCACCTCAACGTTCCATTATATCGCGGACACGTATATTGGCCACCATGTTAATTCCACACAATGGGAATTAACAAATGCAACATGATATGTAAGTATGTAACACTCAGCATACTATGAACATCAATCAACATATCATGCACATCAACAATATCAAACATAACATGATAGGAATAGCATGTAACCACTCAGCATACTATTAAACATCAATCATATCAAGTTATATCATAATTCATGCTTGATAACATCATCTAAAAGCATGACAATAAGATCCACATAGTGTTGGTATCATAACATACAATCGTTATTCGATACACACATCAATCAACACTAGGAATTCAATAAACACATATTCAAAACATATCAAACACTGCACATCAAAACCGGATCAATCCGTACTTAACAACATGCACAGAAAACATAGTTTAAAAACCAACACAGGAGGTTTAACACGGGTGCCCGTGTAAAACAACACTGCCCGTGTGGAAATGTGTCCAGAAAACACGTTTTTTTGACAAAACAGGGGATCAACACGGGCGCCCGTGTAAATCAACACGGCCCGTGTTGAATTGTGCCCAGAAAACCCATTTTTATGCCAACACAGTGAATCAACACGGGCGCCCGTGTTAATCAACACGCCCGTGTTGAATTATGGCCAGAAAACACATTTTCATCAGCATTACAGTGAATCAACACGGGTGCCCGCGTAAATCAACGCGCCCGTGTTGATGAGTGCGAACCCAATTTTTCTGTTTTTGCAGCAGCTCTTATACCCATTTTTTTGCACGAAAATACCTCTCTACGGCGGTGCAATATAGTACAAAGACATCCAATCCATCATAGGAACCTAAAGTCTCTAATTGATTCATAAAATCGGGAACTTAAACCTTTTCTAAACAAAGTTCAATCCTAAGGTTATCGATCCCTAGAAACATCTAACAATTGGGATTTCCTACGATTACCCGAATCAACCGTACATAAACCCATAAACAAATATAAATCGAGTATAAACCCCCCTTACCTTATCAATTAGCAGCTTTGAGTTCTTGAGCGATGTTCTTCGTTCTCCGTTCTTCAGAGCTCTATTTTCCCAAATTCCAACTTCTGTTCTTACGTGAAAACCAAAAATGAGAAAATGGCCTAAGTCCCAAACATAACTTTATTTCTCTGCACCCCCACTCTTTACTAACAACATCTAAGCCCAATAACATAAAAATCCCAATATTCCTTATTTCTTTTATTTTCCTCAAATACTCCAAAATAAATAATTCTTTTTATTTTATTAATTCTAATAAAATAAATTCCCAAATTTAAATAAATCAATTAATTGAAAACGGGGTGTTACAACTCTCCCCCACTAAAAGAGTTTTCGTCCTCGAAAACATACCTTAGACGAACAGCTCCGGATAAGCCTCTTTCATCTGGCTCTCCAGCTCCCAAGTGATATTTCCATCTGCTGGACCTCCCCAAGCAACCTTCACTAATGCTATCTCTTTACCTCTTAACTGTTTCACTTCCCGATCTTCTATCCTCATAGGCAATGCTTCTACTGTCAGGTTATCTCTTACCTGTACATCATCTATTTGGATTACATGAGATGGGTCTGGAATGTATCTCCTCAACTGAGAAACATGAAAAACATCGTGCAAATTCGCAAGTCTCGGAGGTAAAGCAATGCGATAAGCAACTTCTCCAACTCTTTCCGTAATCTGAAACGGACCAATAAAACGCGGAGTCAACTTCTTAGACTTCAACGCCCGACCAATACCCGTCATCGGAGTAACTCTCATAAACACATGATCTCCAGCACTGAATTCTAAATTCTTTCTCCTCTTATCATGATAACTTTTCTGACGACTCTGAGAAGCTCTCATCTTCTCTTGAATCAATTTGATCTTTTCGGTAGTCTGCTGAACAATCTCTGGCCCAATTACCGAACTCTCTCCAGATTCATACCAACACAAAGGCGTCCTACACCGTCTACCATACAATGCCTCAAACGGAGCCATACCAATACTCGAATGGTAACTATTGTTATAAGTAAATTCAATCAATGGCAAATAGCTATCCCAAGCTCCACCTTTCTCTAAAACACAAGCACGCAATAAATCTTCCAACGATTGAATCGTCCTCTCCGTCTGTCCATCAGTCTGAGGATGGTAAGCTGAACTCAATCTCAACTTAGTACCCAAAGCCTTCTGCAATCCTTCCCAAAATTTCGAAGTGAACCTCGGATCTCTATCTGACACAATACTAGAAGGAACTCCATGCAAACTCACTATTTTCTCAATATACAACTGTGCCAATCTCTCCATCGAGTAATCCATTCGCACCGGTATAAAATGAGCAGACTTAGTCAACCTATCCACAACGACCCATATCGCTTCACAATTCATAGGAGTCCTTGGCAACCCAGATACGAAATCCATAGAAATACTATCCCACTTCCATTCTGGAATAAACATCGGTTGCATAAACCCAGACGGCTTTTGATGCTCAATCTTCGATTTCTGACAGATTAAACATGCATACACAAATTCAGCTATTTCCTTTTTCATTCTCGGCCACCAAAACAATTTCTTCAAATCATGATACATTTTCGTGGCACCCGGATGAATGCTCATCCCACTGCGATGTCCTTCCTCTAATATACTTTTCTTGATTTCTGCGACATCAGGAACACAAACTCTATCGCCAAATCTCATAACATCATTTTCATCAATCCTAAACTCACCACCTTGACCTTGGTTGATCAATGTCAATTTATCAACTAAATTAACATCGGATTTCTGCCCGATCCTGATCTCTTCTAGAATACCACTAGTAAGTTTCAACATACCCAAACGAACACACTTCGGAGTACTTTCACAAACCAAACTCAAATCTCGGAATTGCTCAATTAAATCCAATTCACGAACCATCATCATAGACATATGCAAGGATTTCCTGCTCAAAGCATCTGCAACCACATTTGCCTTACCAGGATGGTAATTCAAACCAAAATCATAATCTTTGAGAAATTCCAACCACCTTCTTTGCCTCATATTAAGCTCTTTCTGATCGAAAAGATACTTCAAACTCTTATGATCACTATACACTTCAAATCTCGAACCGTACAGATAATGTCTCCATAATTTCAAGACAAACACGACTGCTGCCAACTCTAAGTCATGAGTAGGATAGTTCCTTTCATGAACCTTCAACTGTCTCGAAGCATACGCAACTACCTGCTGATTCTGCATTAAAACACCACCTAAACCCAACAGAGATGCATCACAATAGACCACAAAAGATTCCACCGGATTCGGCAAAATCAGAATAGGAGCACTTGTCAATCTCCGCTTCAATTCTTGGAAACCTTTCTCACAATCAGAATCCCAAATAAACGCTTGTCCTTTACGAGTCAACTTCGTCAACGGCAATGCTAACTTTGAGAATCCTTCGATAAATTTTCTGTAATAACCTGCAAGACCAAGAAAACTTCTAATTTCAGAAACAGTCTTCGGCGCTTCCCACTGAGATACCGCTTCTACTTTCGCAGGATCCACTGCAATACCATTCTTAGAAATCACATGTCCAAGAAAACTAACTTCATTCAGCCAGAACTCACATTTGGACAACTTTGCATACAACTTCTTATCTTTCAACAACTCTAACACAATTCTGAGATGTTCCGCATGTTCTTCGTCATTCTCGGAATAAATCAGAATGTCATCAATAAAAACCACAACAAACTTATCCAGATATGGGTGAAAAATCCTATTCATATATTCCATGAAAACACCAGGTGCATTAGTAACTCCGAACGGCATAACAGAATATTCATAATGCCCATACCTCGTTCGAAAAGCAGTCTTTTGAATATCTTCCGCTTTCACACGAATCTGATGATATCCAGATCTCAAATCAATCTTACTGAATACACTGGCTCCAATTAACTGATCCATTAAATCATCAATCCTCGGTAACGGGTACCGATTCTTAATGGTTACCTTGTTCAATTGCCTGTAATCAACACACAGTCTCATAGAACCTTCTTTCTTCTTAACCAACAATACCGGAGCACCCCAAGGCGAGACACTTGGACGAATAAACTTCTTCTCCAGTAAATCTTCCAACTGACTCTTCAATTCAGCCAATTCAGACGCAGACATACGATATGGCGCCATCGACACCGGTCTCGTACCAGGAATTAAATCTATAGAAAATTCCACTTCTCTCTCAGGAGGTAACTCGCCAACATCATCAGGAAAGACTTCTGGAAAATCACACACCACTGGCAATTCACTACTCCTGACCTTTCCTGTTGCATCTAACGAAGCAAGTAACATAAACACATTAGCACCATCTTCCATTGCTTCTTGCACCTGCCTAGCAGTCATAGTCAATTTCTCGACACCAACTGCTTCTGGGAAAATCACCGTCTTAGCAAAGCAGTTCAGATGAACCCGGTTAAATTCCAACCAGTTCATCCCAAGGATAATATCAATTTGTTCAAGCGGTAGGCACACTAAATCCATACCGAAACCTCTACCAAAAATCTCAATAGGACAATTCCTACATACGAGTGAAGTTGTCACTGAACCCGATGCAGGAGTATCAACAACCATGCTACCTCGCATACCAGATATGTCCAGTTTCAACCTCTCAGCACAATCCAAAGAAATGAAAGAATGAGTTGCACCAGTATCAATAATTGCAACTAAAGGTGTGCCATGAATAAAACACGTACCTTTAATCAATCGATCCTCTGGGGTAGTCTCAGATCCAGACAAAGCAAACACTTTTCCACCTGACTGATCCTTCCTAGGCTTAGGACACTGCGGACGAATGTGACCTTCTTCGCCACAATTGTAACAAGTAACAGACTTCCCTTTGCAATCAATAGACAAATGACCAGCCTTTCCACATTTATAGCACTTCTTCTCATCACTCTTGCAATCTCGAATGTGATGACCAGACTCACCACACCTGTAGCATCTGATAGGAGCCTTAGAATCTCCCCCACTAGGCCTTTTCCAACCGCCTGATCTCTGGTTATCTCTACCATATGGCTTGCCACGGTCCATATGTTGCTTCCCTCTTTTATCAACAGCCCCACGAGAGTGAGACGACCGATTCTTGGTAATATCTTCTTCCAAGATTCTGCTACAATCCACCAGATCAGAAAATCTACGAATACGCTGGTACCTGATTCCCTGCTTAATCTCATCTCGGAGACCATTCTCAAATTTGATACACTTAGAGAATTCTCCAGCCTCATCATTGTTGTAGTGTGCATAATACTTTGCCAGCTCAGTGAACTTAGCAGCATACTCACTAACAGTCAGATTGCCCTGCTTAAGCTCCAAAAATTCAATTTCCTTTCTTCCCCGAACATCTTCAGGGAAGTACCTCCTCAGAAAAGCCCTTCTGAAGTTAGCCCAAGTCAGTGCCTCTCCATCCTGAACCATTTCAGTCCTTGTGGCAACCCACCAGTCGTCGGCCTCTTCTGCCAACATATGCGTACCATATCTGACTTTCAGATCTTCAGCACAATCGATCACACGGAAAATCCTTTCGATTTCCTTCAGCCACTTCTGAGCACCTTCGGGGTCATGTGTACCTTTGAACAACGGAGGATTGTTCCTCTGGAAATTTCCCAATTGCCTATCAGCACCAATCACGCCTCCAGTTGGGTTTCCAGCAAGTACACCAGCTAACATCCCCAAAGCCTCAGCTAGTGCAGCATCATTTCGTCCATTACCTCTTCCAGCCATATTCCTGAGAATTAAAACATACTCCACATCAGAATACAGTATCGACAGTGTTACCTTGCACTAGTCGCATACGAAAAGGAATGACTGACTCAAGACTCTGGTCACAACGACCGACTATGCTCTGATACCACTATTGTAACACCCTCTAAAACCCCGCATATAATTTTCGCAAATATTAAAAAATTATAAACTCAGAGTACATGTAATAATCGAGGAATGCTACAATTCTCTTTTAATAAAATAAATTCCTGTCATGCATAATTTTAGTGGTAACTCATACATGTCTACACAGCGGAATAATTTATTTAATAAATCAAATGTTATAATATTTTCCAAAATCATCAGGGATTAACACCTGGAAAAGTCAACGTCATATTATAACAATTAACAGAAAATAAACGAGTCTGACTAAAGCAGCTCGACAACCAAACGTTCCCGGAGTTACAACTATCAGAGCATGACCCGGACATACTAAAACGAAACTAAACTAGACACGATAAGCCTTCGCCAAGCACCTGAGCGAAGCTCCTCAATCTGAAATATTCAACAGTAAGGGTGAGCTTCTCAAATATACATTTGGTTATACATTCATAACAATCAATTCACGAAATCATAAGCATCACCCAATAATTAGCATATTTCATAGTTTACAAAACCTTTACAATTCATATATCCATGACATATTGCCTTTCATATTTGCAAATATTCATCAAACATCATCAACCATTTATCAATCATACGTGCATACAAACAATCAAATACAACATTGGAAAAATCATCCATTCATGTTATATTCGAGTAATGCAACACACCCATGCATGTGGTACCACTTCACCGCCCCATTAAATCGCGGGTCACGGATAACTCACCGTTCCATTATATCGCGGACACGGCTACCACCTCAACGTTCCATTATATCGCGGACACGTATATTGGCCACCATGTTAATTCCACACAATGGGAATTAACAAATGCAACATGATATGTAAGTATGTAACACTCAGCATACTATGAACATCAATCAACATATCATGCACATCAACAATATCAAACATAACATGATAGGAATAGCATGTAACCACTCAGCATACTATTAAACATCAATCATATCAAGTTATATCATAATTCATGCTTGATAACATCATCTAAAAGCATGACAATAAGATCCACATAGTGTTGGTATCATAACATACAATCGTTATTCGATACACACATCAATCAACACTAGGAATTCAATAAACACATATTCAAAACATATCAAACACTGCACATCAAAACCGGATCAATCCGTACTTAACAACATGCACAGAAAACATAGTTTAAAAACCAACACAGGAGGTTTAACACGGGTGCCCGTGTAAAACAACACTGCCCGTGTGGAAATGTGTCCAGAAAACACGTTTTTTTGACAAAACAGGGGATCAACACGGGCGCCCGTGTAAATCAACACGGCCCGTGTTGAATTGTGCCCAGAAAACCCATTTTTATGCCAACACAGTGAATCAACACGGGCGCCCGTGTTAATCAACACGCCCGTGTTGAATTATGGCCAGAAAACACATTTTCATCAGCATTACAGTGAATCAACACGGGTGCCCGCGTAAATCAACGCGCCCGTGTTGATGAGTGCGAACCCAATTTTTCTGTTTTTGCAGCAGCTCTTATACCCATTTTTTTGCACGAAAATACCTCTCTACGGCGGTGCAATATAGTACAAAGACATCCAATCCATCATAGGAACCTAAAGTCTCTAATTGATTCATAAAATCGGGAACTTAAACCTTTTCTAAACAAAGTTCAATCCTAAGGTTATCGATCCCTAGAAACATCTAACAATTGGGATTTCCTACGATTACCCGAATCAACCGTACATAAACCCATAAACAAATATAAATCGAGTATAAACCCCCCTTACCTTATCAATTAGCAGCTTTGAGTTCTTGAGCGATGTTCTTCGTTCTCCGTTCTTCAGAGCTCTATTTTCCCAAATTCCAACTTCTGTTCTTACGTGAAAACCAAAAATGAGAAAATGGCCTAAGTCCCAAACATAACTTTATTTCTCTGCACCCCCACTCTTTACTAACAACATCTAAGCCCAATAACATAAAAATCCCAATATTCCTTATTTCTTTTATTTTCCTCAAATACTCCAAAATAAATAATTCTTTTTATTTTATTAATTCTAATAAAATAAATTCCCAAATTTAAATAAATCAATTAATTGAAAACGGGGTGTTACAACTCTCCCCCACTAAAAGAGTTTTCGTCCTCGAAAACATACCTTAGACGAACAGCTCCGGATAAGCCTCTTTCATCTGGCTCTCCAGCTCCCAAGTGATATTTCCATCTGCTGGACCTCCCCAAGCAACCTTCACTAATGCTATCTCTTTACCTCTTAACTGTTTCACTTCCCGATCTTCTATCCTCATAGGCAATGCTTCTACTGTCAGGTTATCTCTTACCTGTACATCATCTATTTGGATTACATGAGATGGGTCTGGAATGTATCTCCTCAACTGAGAAACATGAAAAACATCGTGCAAATTCGCAAGTCTCGGAGGTAAAGCAATGCGATAAGCAACTTCTCCAACTCTTTCCGTAATCTGAAACGGACCAATAAAACGCGGAGTCAACTTCTTAGACTTCAACGCCCGACCAATACCCGTCATCGGAGTAACTCTCATAAACACATGATCTCCAGCACTGAATTCTAAATTCTTTCTCCTCTTATCATGATAACTTTTCTGACGACTCTGAGAAGCTCTCATCTTCTCTTGAATCAATTTGATCTTTTCGGTAGTCTGCTGAACAATCTCTGGCCCAATTACCGAACTCTCTCCAGATTCATACCAACACAAAGGCGTCCTACACCGTCTACCATACAATGCCTCAAACGGAGCCATACCAATACTCGAATGGTAACTATTGTTATAAGTAAATTCAATCAATGGCAAATAGCTATCCCAAGCTCCACCTTTCTCTAAAACACAAGCACGCAATAAATCTTCCAACGATTGAATCGTCCTCTCCGTCTGTCCATCAGTCTGAGGATGGTAAGCTGAACTCAATCTCAACTTAGTACCCAAAGCCTTCTGCAATCCTTCCCAAAATTTCGAAGTGAACCTCGGATCTCTATCTGACACAATACTAGAAGGAACTCCATGCAAACTCACTATTTTCTCAATATACAACTGTGCCAATCTCTCCATCGAGTAATCCATTCGCACCGGTATAAAATGAGCAGACTTAGTCAACCTATCCACAACGACCCATATCGCTTCACAATTCATAGGAGTCCTTGGCAACCCAGATACGAAATCCATAGAAATACTATCCCACTTCCATTCTGGAATAAACATCGGTTGCATAAACCCAGACGGCTTTTGATGCTCAATCTTCGATTTCTGACAGATTAAACATGCATACACAAATTCAGCTATTTCCTTTTTCATTCTCGGCCACCAAAACAATTTCTTCAAATCATGATACATTTTCGTGGCACCCGGATGAATGCTCATCCCACTGCGATGTCCTTCCTCTAATATACTTTTCTTGATTTCTGCGACATCAGGAACACAAACTCTATCGCCAAATCTCATAACATCATTTTCATCAATCCTAAACTCACCACCTTGACCTTGGTTGATCAATGTCAATTTATCAACTAAATTAACATCGGATTTCTGCCCGATCCTGATCTCTTCTAGAATACCACTAGTAAGTTTCAACATACCCAAACGAACACACTTCGGAGTACTTTCACAAACCAAACTCAAATCTCGGAATTGCTCAATTAAATCCAATTCACGAACCATCATCATAGACATATGCAAGGATTTCCTGCTCAAAGCATCTGCAACCACATTTGCCTTACCAGGATGGTAATTCAAACCAAAATCATAATCTTTGAGAAATTCCAACCACCTTCTTTGCCTCATATTAAGCTCTTTCTGATCGAAAAGATACTTCAAACTCTTATGATCACTATACACTTCAAATCTCGAACCGTACAGATAATGTCTCCATAATTTCAAGACAAACACGACTGCTGCCAACTCTAAGTCATGAGTAGGATAGTTCCTTTCATGAACCTTCAACTGTCTCGAAGCATACGCAACTACCTGCTGATTCTGCATTAAAACACCACCTAAACCCAACAGAGATGCATCACAATAGACCACAAAAGATTCCACCGGATTCGGCAAAATCAGAATAGGAGCACTTGTCAATCTCCGCTTCAATTCTTGGAAACCTTTCTCACAATCAGAATCCCAAATAAACGCTTGTCCTTTACGAGTCAACTTCGTCAACGGCAATGCTAACTTTGAGAATCCTTCGATAAATTTTCTGTAATAACCTGCAAGACCAAGAAAACTTCTAATTTCAGAAACAGTCTTCGGCGCTTCCCACTGAGATACCGCTTCTACTTTCGCAGGATCCACTGCAATACCATTCTTAGAAATCACATGTCCAAGAAAACTAACTTCATTCAGCCAGAACTCACATTTGGACAACTTTGCATACAACTTCTTATCTTTCAACAACTCTAACACAATTCTGAGATGTTCCGCATGTTCTTCGTCATTCTCGGAATAAATCAGAATGTCATCAATAAAAACCACAACAAACTTATCCAGATATGGGTGAAAAATCCTATTCATATATTCCATGAAAACACCAGGTGCATTAGTAACTCCGAACGGCATAACAGAATATTCATAATGCCCATACCTCGTTCGAAAAGCAGTCTTTTGAATATCTTCCGCTTTCACACGAATCTGATGATATCCAGATCTCAAATCAATCTTACTGAATACACTGGCTCCAATTAACTGATCCATTAAATCATCAATCCTCGGTAACGGGTACCGATTCTTAATGGTTACCTTGTTCAATTGCCTGTAATCAACACACAGTCTCATAGAACCTTCTTTCTTCTTAACCAACAATACCGGAGCACCCCAAGGCGAGACACTTGGACGAATAAACTTCTTCTCCAGTAAATCTTCCAACTGACTCTTCAATTCAGCCAATTCAGACGCAGACATACGATATGGCGCCATCGACACCGGTCTCGTACCAGGAATTAAATCTATAGAAAATTCCACTTCTCTCTCAGGAGGTAACTCGCCAACATCATCAGGAAAGACTTCTGGAAAATCACACACCACTGGCAATTCACTACTCCTGACCTTTCCTGTTGCATCTAACGAAGCAAGTAACATAAACACATTAGCACCATCTTCCATTGCTTCTTGCACCTGCCTAGCAGTCATAGTCAATTTCTCGACACCAACTGCTTCTGGGAAAATCACCGTCTTAGCAAAGCAGTTCAGATGAACCCGGTTAAATTCCAACCAGTTCATCCCAAGGATAATATCAATTTGTTCAAGCGGTAGGCACACTAAATCCATACCGAAACCTCTACCAAAAATCTCAATAGGACAATTCCTACATACGAGTGAAGTTGTCACTGAACCCGATGCAGGAGTATCAACAACCATGCTACCTCGCATACCAGATATGTCCAGTTTCAACCTCTCAGCACAATCCAAAGAAATGAAAGAATGAGTTGCACCAGTATCAATAATTGCAACTAAAGGTGTGCCATGAATAAAACACGTACCTTTAATCAATCGATCCTCTGGGGTAGTCTCAGATCCAGACAAAGCAAACACTTTTCCACCTGACTGATCCTTCCTAGGCTTAGGACACTGCGGACGAATGTGACCTTCTTCGCCACAATTGTAACAAGTAACAGACTTCCCTTTGCAATCAATAGACAAATGACCAGCCTTTCCACATTTATAGCACTTCTTCTCATCACTCTTGCAATCTCGAATGTGATGACCAGACTCACCACACCTGTAGCATCTGATAGGAGCCTTAGAATCTCCCCCACTAGGCCTTTTCCAACCGCCTGATCTCTGGTTATCTCTACCATATGGCTTGCCACGGTCCATATGTTGCTTCCCTCTTTTATCAACAGCCCCACGAGAGTGAGACGACCGATTCTTGGTAATATCTTCTTCCAAGATTCTGCTACAATCCACCAGATCAGAAAATCTACGAATACGCTGGTACCTGATTCCCTGCTTAATCTCATCTCGGAGACCATTCTCAAATTTGATACACTTAGAGAATTCTCCAGCCTCATCATTGTTGTAGTGTGCATAATACTTTGCCAGCTCAGTGAACTTAGCAGCATACTCACTAACAGTCAGATTGCCCTGCTTAAGCTCCAAAAATTCAATTTCCTTTCTTCCCCGAACATCTTCAGGGAAGTACCTCCTCAGAAAAGCCCTTCTGAAGTTAGCCCAAGTCAGTGCCTCTCCATCCTGAACCATTTCAGTCCTTGTGGCAACCCACCAGTCGTCGGCCTCTTCTGCCAACATATGCGTACCATATCTGACTTTCAGATCTTCAGCACAATCGATCACACGGAAAATCCTTTCGATTTCCTTCAGCCACTTCTGAGCACCTTCGGGGTCATGTGTACCTTTGAACAACGGAGGATTGTTCCTCTGGAAATTTCCCAATTGCCTATCAGCACCAATCACGCCTCCAGTTGGGTTTCCAGCAAGTACACCAGCTAACATCCCCAAAGCCTCAGCTAGTGCAGCATCATTTCGTCCATTACCTCTTCCAGCCATATTCCTGAGAATTAAAACATACTCCACATCAGAATACAGTATCGACAGTGTTACCTTGCACTAGTCGCATACGAAAAGGAATGACTGACTCAAGACTCTGGTCACAACGACCGACTATGCTCTGATACCACTATTGTAACACCCTCTAAAACCCCGCATATAATTTTCGCAAATATTAAAAAATTATAAACTCAGAGTACATGTAATAATCGAGGAATGCTACAATTCTCTTTTAATAAAATAAATTCCTGTCATGCATAATTTTAGTGGTAACTCATACATGTCTACACAGCGGAATAATTTATTTAATAAATCAAATGTTATAATATTTTCCAAAATCATCAGGGATTAACACCTGGAAAAGTCAACGTCATATTATAACAATTAACAGAAAATAAACGAGTCTGACTAAAGCAGCTCGACAACCAAACGTTCCCGGAGTTACAACTATCAGAGCATGACCCGGACATACTAAAACGAAACTAAACTAGACACGATAAGCCTTCGCCAAGCACCTGAGCGAAGCTCCTCAATCTGAAATATTCAACAGTAAGGGTGAGCTTCTCAAATATACATTTGGTTATACATTCATAACAATCAATTCACGAAATCATAAGCATCACCCAATAATTAGCATATTTCATAGTTTACAAAACCTTTACAATTCATATATCCATGACATATTGCCTTTCATATTTGCAAATATTCATCAAACATCATCAACCATTTATCAATCATACGTGCATACAAACAATCAAATACAACATTGGAAAAATCATCCATTCATGTTATATTCGAGTAATGCAACACACCCATGCATGTGGTACCACTTCACCGCCCCATTAAATCGCGGGTCACGGATAACTCACCGTTCCATTATATCGCGGACACGGCTACCACCTCAACGTTCCATTATATCGCGGACACGTATATTGGCCACCATGTTAATTCCACACAATGGGAATTAACAAATGCAACATGATATGTAAGTATGTAACACTCAGCATACTATGAACATCAATCAACATATCATGCACATCAACAATATCAAACATAACATGATAGGAATAGCATGTAACCACTCAGCATACTATTAAACATCAATCATATCAAGTTATATCATAATTCATGCTTGATAACATCATCTAAAAGCATGACAATAAGATCCACATAGTGTTGGTATCATAACATACAATCGTTATTCGATACACACATCAATCAACACTAGGAATTCAATAAACACATATTCAAAACATATCAAACACTGCACATCAAAACCGGATCAATCCGTACTTAACAACATGCACAAAAAACATAGTTTAAAAACCAACACAGGAGGTTTAACACGGGTGCCCGTGTAAAACAACACTGCCCGTGTGGAAATGTGTCCAGAAAACACGTTTTTTTGACAAAACAGGGGATCAACACGGGCGCCCGTGTAAATCAACACGGCCCGTGTTGAATTGTGCCCAGAAAACCCATTTTTATGCCAACACAGTGAATCAACACGGGCGCCCGTGTTAATCAACACGCCCGTGTTGAATTATGGCCAGAAAACACATTTTCATCAGCATTACAGTGAATCAACACGGGTGCCCGCGTAAATCAACGCGCCCGTGTTGATGAGTGCGAACCCAATTTTTCTGTTTTTGCAGCAGCTCTTATACCCATTTTTTTGCACGAAAATACCTCTCTACGGCGGTGCAATATAGTACAAAGACATCCAATCCATCATAGGAACCTAAAGTCTCTAATTGATTCATAAAATCGGGAACTTAAACCTTTTCTAAACAAAGTTCAATCCTAAGGTTATCGATCCCTAGAAACATCTAACAATTGGGATTTCCTACGATTACCCGAATCAACCGTACATAAACCCATAAACAAATATAAATCGAGTATAAACCCCCCTTACCTTATCAATTAGCAGCTTTGAGTTCTTGAGCGATGTTCTTCGTTCTCCGTTCTTCAGAGCTCTATTTTCCCAAATTCCAACTTCTGTTCTTACGTGAAAACCAAAAATGAGAAAATGGCCTAAGTCCCAAACATAACTTTATTTCTCTGCACCCCCACTCTTTACTAACAACATCTAAGCCCAATAACATAAAAATCCCAATATTCCTTATTTCTTTTATTTTCCTCAAATACTCCAAAATAAATAATTCTTTTTATTTTATTAATTCTAATAAAATAAATTCCCAAATTTAAATAAATCAATTAATTGAAAACGGGGTGTTACATTTCCTGGATGTAGGCACCTTCGATCTTGGCACTTCCTGGATGTAGGCACTTTTGATCTGAGGGCTTCTGGGTGTGGGCACCTTTGATATGAAGGACTGCTTTGGCTTGGGAAATTCTGACAACCTTTGAAGGATTGTATGGGCAGCGTATCTCCAAGTTCTCCCTGTTTCTTTTCTCTATTTTTCTGTATATTTTTCCTGCAGAGTTTTTTGTGTATTTTTCCTGCAGAGTTTTTTGTGTGTTGGATATGTATGCTGGACTCTGTATTTATAGGGGTGTGAGGGTGCAGTAATGGCAAGAGACAACCATTAAACAGGCCATTAAATGCCATGAGACAAGAAACGAACACATTAAAAGTTTTCCTTTTTTGAAATATTCCTGTCTCTTGAATGAACCTGGACACTTTTGATTTGAGTGCCCTCTTGATGACCTCCTTCGAATGGCCCTTGTCCAAAGATCAATCGAAGGGTGCTAATTAAAATTCCAATCGAAAGGCTTTGTTAACAGGTCAATCGAAAGGTGATGTTTCATGCTAATCGAAGGACATGGCTAACATTCTTGTCGAAGCTGCCTTGACATAATGCTAAATCGAAGGATCCCTTGGCATGCCAATCGAAGGCCTGGCCTAAGGTGCCAATCGAAAGCCTTGACATAATTCCAATCAAAGTGCTTGTCCATGCCAATCGAAATGCTTGTCCATGCCAATCGAAATGCTCCTTCAGAATGCCAATCGAAGGGCCTTTAAGAATGCCAATCGAAAGGTACTTAAAGCACCACTCAAAAAATTTCTTTTTCCTTAGGCAAGGGTTTGTGATCAACCATGCAGGGGGGAGACTTTGGAAAACATGAGAGGGAAAATTTTTGGGTGCAACAGTTGCCCCTGTTCTATTTTCTTAAACCCGAGGATATAGATTGGCTTTCTAGCCTTTCGTGATCCGAAGGTGGAAGATAATTGAACACTAGAGTGCCCAGAAATTTGCACTTGCATGGTGTGGTATCAACATTGTGATGTCAGGAATGGGCTTACAGATGCCATTTGGAGATTGTTGGTAGGAGGATGGGCTTATAGATGCCATTTGGAGATTGTTGGTAGCTTTCTTGAGAGAAATAGGAGCTTCAGTTGTCCGTTAATCTACTGGGGAATTAACTCTGGAGGTGAACTGCATATCTGGACTGAGAAGGAACCTGGGTAAGGTTACTTCATGATGAGTCCATGTAAAACTTCATCTGGAAAGGAGGAACCTGTGTAGGGTTGCATGACGATGAGTCCATGTAAAACTGCATCTTGGAAAGAAGGAACCTGTGTAGGGTTGCCTGATGACGAGTCCATGTAAAACTGCATCTTGGAAAGAGAGGGAACCTGTGTAGGGTTTCCTGATGACGAGTCCGTGTAAACACTTCATCTTGGAAAGAAGGAACCTGTGTAGGGTTGCCTGATGATGAGTCCATGTAAAACTGCATCTGAAATTTCCTGAGAAGGAACCTGTGTAGGGTTTCCTGATGATGAGTCAGTGTAAAACTGCATCTGAAATTTCCTGAGAAGGAACCTGTGTAGGGTTGCCTGATGATGAGTCCGTGTAAAACTACATCTGGAATTGAGAAGGAACCTGTGTAGGGTTGCCTGATGATGAGTCCGTGTAAAACTACATCTAGAATTGAGAAGGAACCGGTGTAGGGTTGCCTGATGATGAGTCCGTGTAAAACTACATCTGGAATTGAGAAGGAACCGGTGTAAGGTTGCCTGATGATGAGTCCGTGTAAAACTACATCTGGAATTGAAAAGGAACCGGTGTAGGGTTGCCTGATGATGAATCCGTGTAAAACTACATCTGGAATTGAGAATGAACCGGTGTAGGGTTGCTTGATGATGAGTCCGTGTAAAACTACATCTGGAATTAAGAAGGAACCGGTGTAGGGTTGCTTCGGGATAAGTTCGTGTGAAACTTCAGAATGAACCGGGGTAAGGTTACTGTGGGATAAGTTTGTGTGAAACTTCAGAATTAACCGGGGTAAGGTTACTTCGGGGTAAGTTTGTGTGAAACTTTAGGATGAACCGGGGTAAGGTTACTGTGAGATAAGTTTGTGTGAAACTTCAGGATGAATCGGGGTAAGGTTACTGTGAGATAAGTTTGTGTAAAACTTCAGGAGGAACCGAGGTAAGGTTACTTTGAGATGAGTTCGGGTAAAACTTCAGGATGAACCGGGGTAAGGTTACTTTGGGATGAGTTCGTGTAAAACTTCATTCAGAAATATATGATAAAGGACCCGTGTAGGATTTTTCAGGATAAACCCGTGTGAAGTCTGTTTGGTTTCCGGAGTTAATCTTGAACTTGCTGGAAGTTGTTGATGATAACCATCTTTCCTGAAAAGGTACATGATTAATCGTATATGATGAATGACATGCATTGTATTGATGATTGTTGTACCCCAAAATTTGCCCTCCCATATTCTTCAAGATTTGCCAAGTCAAAGCTTCAAAATCTCCTCAAGGGTTGCACAGTTCAAGGGCCTCCTAATAGTCAAAAATTAGGGTTTTGGTTCTGACAAAGAAAATGAAGTTTCCAAGGGTCTAATCAAGTCCCACATGCCTATAAACATGGTCAAGCATCCTCATACCAAGTTTCAAGACTTACAGCACAAAATTGCACAGTCAAAAACCCTAATTGCACTGTAGTCAACTGCAGGGGCAAAATGGTCATTTGACAGTCAAAAGTTCAAATTTTTGGTCAACATCTCATTTTGAAACCACAAACATCATTTGATCAATGCTTGATCATGATTCTCAAAGCTTAGCTCAAAAAGTCTCAAGATGCAAAAGTTTCCATATTTGGACAGTTGAAAAAGTCAACTGTAACTTGACCAAGGCATAACTTCCACATGGATTATCAGAAAAATTACATCCAAATCTCATTTTGAAGAGAAAGACATTTCCTACAACTCCTCTTCACAATTCAAATCCAATAAATGCTCTCACAAAAAGTTATCAATTTCAACATTATAGGTCATTTTCAAAAGTCAACCAAAAGGGACTTTAAGTCAAAGGCCATAACTTGAGATTGGTAAATAAAAATGACATGGGACCAAAGAAATTGGTTAGAGGACTCAAATACCTTTCCAAAATGTGAAAGAACATGATCAAAGCTTAAAATTTGAGCAAGATATGCCTTGTGGAAGTTGGGAAAGTTTTGGATATTTTGAAAAGTCAACATTGCTTCAAAAGTCTTAAAAATGCTAATGGGCCTCTTTTTCTTCCAAAATCCATCATCCAAAACATGTGCACGACCTTTTGGCCCAAAGGGAAGTTTTTCATCATTTTTATTTTATTTATTTGAATTTTTAATTGCTAGAAATTCATTTAATTAATTAAAATGTATGAAAAATACCAAACCTAAGTTTTTAAATCTTTTTATGCAGGGAATACACTCAATATTTCGTGCATGATCAGATTTGGAAAGAATCCATGTGATTGGACATGATTGATATCAAATTAGCTTGAAAAAGATTGAAAAATTATGGCATGGAAATCAAATATTTTCTCATCAATTCATTAATTCTTTGGACCAAATTTTGAACCCTAATCATTCACACATATATACTAATGCAAACCCTACTCCTAAGGACCACAAAGCTGCGCAAGAACACCATAACAAAGTTTGCATTTTTTTCAAGAAAACTCAAATACTGAAAACCATCTTCCAGTGCGATTAAAGGCCAAAGAACCATTCCATTACCTTCCTGAGACTTCAAGGAAGGTTTTCAGATCAAAACCATCCATCCTAACGCAGAGAAACGGTAGAACGATCGTGCCCTGTACAAGATTTTTTTCATATGCTTGCATCATGATTCATGCGTTTTTAGTAATTTTTAATGTTTGATTTATGTTCCTTGATTGATTCTAAAGCTAACTGTATTGTTTAATTAAGTTTTCATCATCCATACGCGAAACTACCATGGACGATTATTAGGGTTCTTCAAATTTCAAATTGGGTACTTTCACCTACTGTAAAATTGAGACACCTCAATGCCATGGTTGAAATCAGGAAGCTTGGACGATTTGAAAACACCCCTCGCGCCTAATTTATATAACCATATGGCCTAATCGCTATTTTGGAAAAGAGTGTATTTTGGGGGGGTTTAAAACCCCCGCTAAGTCTTTTTATGTTTCAGGTAAAAGGCGAACGAGGAAGAAGAAGATGAGGTGTAAAGAAGTAAGTGGTTCATTTGAATTTTCGCGCTAAAATCCCACTAACTCTTATTTTCTCTTATATTAATTGTTAGTTATATAATATACAAAGAAGCGTTGGTAGCTCAGTGGCAGGCATGTGTGTTGGTAACCAACAGGACCTGGGTTCGATCCCAGGTCCCCCTCCCTTTCCTTATATTTTTCTCCTAATTATATTCTTGTGTAGCTCATTTGCAAGCGTCTACCATACGCTCATCACTCAAACCATGCCACACGTCCCACCAAGATCAAACCCAAGGCCATGATTCAGAGCATAGGATACATCCCAGTCAACGTCCGCACACGTGAATACTGGAAAGTAAACCAGGCCAAAGGTTGTTGGGCCTGAATTGCTAAGTTATGACCTCCAATTGGGGACAGAACCCCCCAAGGTATTGTATTTCTTTTCTTTTCTTTATTTTATTTGTTTCAATTATTTATTTTTTTAATTAATTCCTTTAATTTAATTTATTTTCTTAATATATAAAAAATAATATAAAAATCAGAAAGGTCATAAAAATCAAAAAAATATATTTCATTTAAATTTATTTTTGTGAATAAAATCTCATTAATTAATTAGTATTTTTATTCTAGGATTAACTTTAATATCTTTTCTTAATAAATTAAAAACTTGTAGAATTAGGTTTAATTATTTTAATTACTTTTTTCTTTTATTTTCTCATCACTAATAATTAATTAATTATTTTTATAAATCAAATTGCATTAATTAATTAGGTTTAATTTTAGGTAATTTTCATATTTTCTTAATAAATTAAAAAATAGCTAGAATTAGAGTTAATTAATATTTTAATTCCATTTAATTCTCATCAAAATCATAAATACCAAAAAACTCAAAAATAATTTCTTTTTTCTTTTAATTTAATTAATTTGTTAGTAATAATTTAATTTCATTAAAGAGGGTCCAACGCCCTCGTTTCAATTTTAATTCAATTCGCGCATTTTATTTTTATTTCTTTTCTTTAAATATTAATGTAATTCTCCCAAAGCCGTGTAAATTTATATTTCTCGCACCTTTACTTCTTTATTTTCTGTCAAATCGGGTCCTGGATTAAATTTGGCGATGTGGACCCGCGCCTTTGTAATAGTTTAGGAACTTTATATTTCTCGCAACTTTTAACTGTTAATAATGGCATGCAAGAATGAATGACAAAAATAAAAACAAAAGCGTAGATCACCCATGACATGACAAAAGACAAAATATCTGAAAAACGACACACAAATCACACACCACCCCTAGGGTACGCCTCACTGTTGCCTTGCCTCGAAAAGTGATCGTCGAGTAGAGGATGTCTTAGTAAGTCCTCATGATCCAGGAACCTGGCATGAGGGTAGCTTCTAAGGTGTCTTCCCATTGCTCTTGTGATTACCATGTCCCGAACCTCGAATTGACCCGAACACCTCCAACGGTGGTGCTACCTACCCCTCAATGGTGGGATGGCACTACCTTAAGGACATCTACACAGACAAATTCCTTAGGGTAGGTAGACGACTCTAGATACTTGCTCTAATTTCAAAACAAATCAAAAAATACTTTTCACACCGACACCTTTTCAAAAAGCTTTCGAAAGCAATTTTTCAAACGCTCTTGAGGACCGATACAAGAGTCGAACTGGAATTTTCAAAGAAACTTTTTAAAACCCACAGTTGAAAAGCAAACAAACCTTTTTTGAAAACACAAATGAGCAAGTATCTAAGAGCCCATGGATAACCATGGATACAAAGGGTGCTAACACCTTCCCTTTCTATAATCTACCTCCCGAACCGAGAGCAATCTCTTTAAGGAATTTTTCTGTGCTTTTGTCCTTTCCATTTGGAGAAAATAAAAGACGGTGGCGACTCTTGCTTCCGCGACATTTCGTGAACCAGCGTTAAACAGTCAGTTCCAGATCCATCGATCACAGAACTGGCGACTCTGCTGGGGATATCTTATAAAGTGAGGTGTACCTTAGGACCAAGATCACTGTGTTTTCAATTGCTTTCTTTGCTTGCTTTAAATTGTGGGTTGCTTGGGAGTTCTATAGATCCTAACTCGGATCTGGGGATACCTTTCTTAGAAAGTAGCAACAAGGCTGTGAGGGAACTGTGTGGGGTATACCGACATGGTTGAAACAGTCTGCTACGTTGATGTGGCACTTTGGTGTGTACCAGTAACCCTTGAGTTCAGTCAAGGAGAGTACGGGGCCTCCGCGTGGTGTCGTGAAGCATCAACTGACCTTAGGAACCTTAATTGAACTATCTTGGCCTCTTTAGGGTAGTGAGATAACTGACTTTGGTGCAGTCCGAGGTTGGTTGATACTCGATACTACACTCAATTGAGGGTTGCTTTCCCGGAATATTTCGGTCGCCAGTTCAGTGGCTAAATCGAAACGATGAACAATGAAAGCAATCCAATGATATTGGGACCCTTAGAACCCGATTACTTCTGATAGGACAGGTTGAGCCCACCAACTTCAAGAGGGTACTACCCAGACCCCATGCTGGCCTAAACCCTAAGGGCCTGTCTTGTGTGACTTGTGTGCCTTACATGTTTGTCTTTGTAAATATTTGTGGTGTGTTTAATCATAGCATCATGACATCATCCAGCATCATATGCATTGACTAACCATTTCAGGGGTTCGAATCTTCATCTTTGTTTTTGTTTTGTAGGACATGGAAACTGTTCGCAGAAAGACAATTCAAATCAGTCTTGTAAGGGTCCCTCCTCAGCTTAAGGAGCTTATATCCAGGATTCCCGAGAGCTCTTCATGCAGTGAAAGACATGGAAGACTCATCAGCTTGGTCAATACCAACATTGAGGAAGACATGATAAAGGTCCTGTTCCAGTTCTTTGACCCTCTGCATCACTGTTTCACTTTCTTGGATTATCAGCTGGTACCTACATTGGAGGAGTTCTCCCGGCTCCTGAAGATCCCTATCCTTGATCAACTACCCTACAACGGTACGGAAAAGGAACCTAAGCTTGAAGAGATTGCTAAAGCCTTACACCTACAATCATCTGACCTCAAGGGACATTGGGAAGTTAGAAGTGGTATCAAAGGGTTCTTAGCCAGGTTTCTGTTTGAAAAGGCCCATGAATGTTGGAACTCCCTTGACTTACAAGCTTTTGAAGAAGTTGTGGCCCTCCTTGTCTATGGTTTGGTGTTGTTCCCTAACCCAGATCAGCTTATAGATATCAGCACTGTCCAGATCTTTATGTCCAGGAATCCTATACCTACGTTGCTGGGGGACATCCTTCACTCATGTTACACTCGAACCATGAGAAAAAGAGGTGTCTTTATGTGTTGCACTCCTCTCCTGGGAAGGTGGTTTATTTCGCACCTTCCACAATCAGTCTTGAAGAATGAGCGGGGTTTGAGATGGTCACAACGGTTGATGACTCTTACACATGCAGATATACATTGGTGCCCTCGGTCCAGAGAGGATGTCACTATTATTGATCGTTGCGGGGAGTACCCTAATGTTCCTTTACTTGGAATCAGAGGAGGTATTACTTACAACCCATGCATGGCTTGGAGACAGTTTGGTTATGCTCGGAGGGATGGCCCTCATGACATGTTAATTCCTGACATAGATTTTGACTTCGACAACGATGCACAAGGACTTCGCCAGAGATTTATCAGAGCTTGGAGGATGCCCAGTAGGATAGACAGCAAGACACTGGGACACAGGAACTCCATCCCGTTGGAACCTTATCTCAAGTGGGTACGCGCCCGCTCCCAGAAGTTAGTAATGGCTTATCCTCATATGCTCCAAGTAATCAAAGATCTAGTCTTGGAAGGAGAAGCGTCCTACACTATTCAGCATCCTGACATGCCCACGTCCTGGGAAGAGATGCAGAAGAGCTGGATCCAGCTTAAGGAAGAGCGGAATTCTCTTGAGACCAGTCTACATGCTAGTGAAAAGAAGGTCTTAGAGCTCACCCGCCTATTGCATGAGGAGAGGAAGCTCAACACCTACATAGCTCCAAAGAGGATGCGTAGTGTCTTTTGGGATTGATTTGCTTTTGTATTGTTTTGCCCATGAGGCTTTGATGTACTGAACAATTATTTCCTTAATGATAACGTGTGTTCTTTTTTGTTTACAACAAATTTGAACTTTCAAACCCCTGAATGCATTGCATAAACACATATCATTCATCATGTGCATAGCAGGTTTTCTTCTTTTCAGGTTGCTTACCGTTCTTCGCTGTTTATTTCAGCATCATGAATCCTGACTCATCATCAACCGAGATGTCCATCAAGGCTCTTCAGGCGCAGAATGCGCAATTTCAGGAACTAATCATGGGTTTGGCTCAGGGCCAAGAAGAGCTGAAGGCTCTGCTCCTGAAGAAAGAGAAGAAGAAGAAGAGGAGAACTGTTCTTTTTAACTCGGGCCGAAGGTTTGGCAACACTCTGCAAAATGAAGAGGCTGGTTCTTCTATAGGCAAGGGTACTCCCCAAGGGGGAAAAGGTCCTAGTCCGGTGGTCTCCGACAACGAGACTGATTTTGATGAGGAACAATATCCTCCTGCAGAAGACAGATATAAGCAGTTGGAAGACAGACTGAATGCTATGGAGATCCAACAAGTGCCTGGGCTGGATTTTGGAGACTTGGGTTTGTCTACTGGTGTGATCATTCCTCATAAGTTCAAAGCACCATCCTTTACCAAGTATGACGGGGCGTCTTGTCCCAAGCTACACCTCAGATCTTATGTGCGGAAGATTCAACCGTACTCAGTGGACAAGAACTTGTGGATCCACTTCTTCCAGGAGAGTCTTTTAGGGACTCATCTCGAATGGTTCTATCAGCTGGATGGGACCAAGGTTCGTAACTGGGAGGAGTTGGCTACTACTTTTTACAAGCAGTATCAATATAATGCCGACCTTGCTCCTACACGTACCCAACTCCAGGGTATGTCGCTAGGTTCAAGCGGAGGTTTTAAAGAATACGCACAGAAGTGGAGGGATCTGGCTTGCAGAGTGCAGCCTCCGTTGACTGACCGGGAGTTGGTAGACATGTTCTTAGGGACCCTCTCTGGGCCGTTTTTCAACCATCTTATCGGTAACTCATCTGCAGGGTTTACTGATCTTATTCTGACTGGAGAGAGAATTGAGGCTGGGTTAAAGTCTGGTAAGATTCAGAAAGGTGCATTGTCAAGTTCTGAGAAGAAACCCTTCAAGAAAGAGGCTAGTGCTGTATACGGCTCTAGAAGACAAGAGAAACCTGAGCACCGCCAGTCTGTCAACGCGGTGATGATTGCTAAGCCTGCTGCCGCTCCTCGGCAAAATAATCCTCAAAGGGCTGAAAGACCCCGGAGAGAGTTTACCCGTTTGAGCATGACTTTGTCGCAGATCTTGCCACAGTTGCTATCCACCAACCTAGTGACTGTCAGGGAGGCCCCAAAGGTTGTAAACACTGCTTCTCCCAAA
The DNA here is from genome assembly GCA_948472305.1 of Vicia faba. Classification (NCBI taxonomy): domain Eukaryota; kingdom Viridiplantae; phylum Streptophyta; class Magnoliopsida; order Fabales; family Fabaceae; genus Vicia; species Vicia faba. The sequence goes on along the minus strand of CATIWC010002510.1, from coordinate 15,247 downwards.
TACAATCCAAATGCCCGCTGTGCTTACCATTCTGATAGCCCGGGGCATTCCACTGATGATTGTTGGGCCTTAAGGAACAAGCTGCAGGACCTTATTGACGCCAAGGAGGTACAATTTGAGGCATCTGAGAAGCCTAATGTAGTGACATCTCCCCTGCCTGCTCATGGAGTGAATGCTATTGGGGACGAAGATGAAGTGGATGAAGCTGAGTTTGATAGCTGGATCTACCCGGCAACCGACAGTGGACCTAGCAATTGGAGTGCAAAGGATAATCTACCTGTTTCTCTTGTTACTGAGTAATGAATTCCTATGTTTTTGGCATTTGTAATAAACAATAAATTGAACTCTATGGCCCGGTGTCTTACCCGGGGCACCGTTGGCTTCATTTGTGAGGGCATATAAATTGTCATTTCATATATCATGAATAAAAATCTTGGACGTTTTCTTGCATTTCAAATCTTATGCTCCTTTTCTTTCTTTCCTTCCTTTACATATTTCAAAAACAGCTGTATTTACACACACTCACTCATACAGGTTTCAATCCACTCTGGATCTCACTGGTAACGACTCTGCTACTGCCAGTTATAACTTCGAAAATCTGATCAACTTAGCCGAAGACGAAGGTGAAGATGATTGTGAAGTGCCTGGCGAGCTTGCAAGACTGTTACTCCAGGAAGAGAGGGCAATTCAACCACACGAAGAGCCAGTGGAAACAATAAATCTGGGTACTGATACAGACAGGAAAGAGGTAAAGATTGGTGCCAACCTAGAGCTCAGCGTGAAGCAACGGTTGACTCAAATGTTACATGACTATGTGGAGATCTTTGCCTGGTCCTATGAAGACATGCCCGGGTTGGATACCGATATTGTGGTCCATCACTTGCCTACTAAGGAAGACTGCCCTCCAGTTAAGCAAAAGGTCCGCCGTATGCGCCCAGAGATGTCTGAGAAGATCAAAGCCGAGGTTATGAAACAGTTTGATTTCGGGTTCCTTGCAGTGACTTCTTACCCTCAGTGGGTTGCTAATGTGGTGTCGGTACCAAAGAAGGACGGAAAGGTCAGAATGTGTGTCGATTACAGGGATCTGAACAGGGCCAGCCCCAAAGATGACTTCCCTCTACCTCACATTGATGTCCTGGTGGACAATACAGCTCAGCATAAGGTGTTCTCTTTCATGGATGGCTTTTCAGGTTATAATCAGATCAAGATGGCACCTGAAGACATGGAAAAAAACTACCTTTGTTACTCAGTGGGGCACCTTCTGCTACAAGGTCATGCCTTTTGGACTGAAGAACGCTGGGGCAACCTACCAACGTGCCATGGTTGCTTTATTTCATGATATGATCTATCATGAGATAGAAGTGTATGTTGACGACATGATCGCAAGGTCCCAGACTGAGGAAGAACACCTAGATCATCTGCAGAAACTGTTTGACCGTCTGAAACTGTACAAGCTGAGGTTGAACCCGAACAAGTGCACCTTCGGGGTAAGATCTGGAAAGTTGCTAGGCTTCGTTGTAAGTGATAAGGGTATTCAAGTGGACCCTGCCAAGGTTAAAGCTATTCAAGAGATGCCAGTTCCTAAGACAGAGAAAGAGGTCAGAGGCTTTCTAGGATGCCTGAATTACATTGCTCGATTCATCTCACACCTGACTGCTACCTGTGAGCCAATCTTCAAGTTGCTGAAGAAAGATCAGGTAGTACGTTGGAATGATGAATGTCAGGCCGCTTTTGACAGAATCAAGGAGTATCTCCAAGAACCACCCATTCTTATGCCACCGGTTGAAGGGAGACCTCTGATACTATACTTGACAGTACTTGACAACTCAATGGGGTGTGTGCTGGGGCAGCATGACGAGTCTGGCCGAAAAGAGCATGCCATTTATTACCTTAGCAAAAAGTTTACCGACTGTGAGACCCGATACTCACTGCTTGAGAAAACTTGCTGCGCTTTGGTATGGGCTGCTCGCCGGCTGAGACAGTATATGCTGACTCACACTACCTTGTGGATCTCAAAGATGGATCCTATAAAGTACATATTCGAAAAGCCTGCTCTATCTGGAAGAATAGCAAGATGGAAGATGATCTTGACAGAATACGACATCCAATACACGACTCAGAAAGCCATCAAAGGAAGTGTATTGGCAGACCACTTGGCACATCAGGCCGTAGACGACTATCAGTCAATGAACTTCGAGTTTCCATACGAGAGCATCATGATTGTGACTGATTGTGAAGTACCTGGACCAGATGAAGGACCTGAGGAGGGATCCCGATGGTCCATGCACTTTGACGGAGCCTCCAATACTTTGGGAAACGGTATCGGCGCTGTAATCATATCCCCTCAAGGCACTCATACTCCACTCACTGCCCGACTATGTTTCAACTGTACCAACAACATGGCGGAGTATGAGGCATGCATCATGGGTCTTCAAGCTGCGATCGACCTAAGGATCAAGTATCTAAGTGTCTTCGGAGATTCCGCTCTTGTGATCAATCAGATCAAAGGAGAGTGGGATACGAAACATCTGAATCTTATTCCTTACAGAGAATGTGTGTTGACATTGATCCCCCACTTCACGAAGATAACCTTTGAACACTTTCCAAGAGAAGAGAATCAGTTGGCGGACGCGTTAGCTACGATGTCTTCTATGTTCAAGGTCAAATGGGATAATGAGGCTCCCCGGATCATCATCTAGAAACTGGACGAACCGGCATACTGTTGTGATCTCGAGACTGAGTTGGTAATTGAGAAGCCTTGGTACCATGAGGTGAAGAGATATCTGAAAGCTCAGGAATACACTGAAGGTGCGTTTGTCAATGATAAAAAGTTTCTGAGAAGATTCGCAGCAAAGTTCTTCCTTAGCAACGGCATCTTGTACAAGCGAAACCATGATTCGACCTTACTGCGTTGTGTGGATAAGACTGAAGCAGAAAGGATCATGGAAGAGCTACATGAAGGGACCTTTGGTACACATTCCAGTGGACACACTATGGCGAAGAAAATCCTTCGGGCAGGGTATTTCTGGTCCACAATGGAAGCCGACTGTTACCAACACTCTCGAACATGCCATAAATGCCAGATATATGCAGACAAAGTGCATGTTCCTCCAGTTCCTCTAAATGTTCTGACTGCGCCTTGGCCGTTTGCAATGTGGGGCATAGACATGATCGGTGAGATTAAACCTACGACATCTAACGGGCATCGCTTCATCCTGGTAGCGATTGATTACTTCACGAAGTGGGTTGAGGCAGCATCTTACGCTACGAAAACCAAGACGGTTGTGGCACGGTTCATTCGGCATAACCTGATCTGTCGGTACGGGGTCCCCGAAAGAATTATTACAGACAACGGTACCAATCTTAATAACAAGATAATCACTGAGCTCTGTGAGCAGTTCAAGATACAGCACCATAACTCTTCTCCTTACAGACCGAAGATGAATGGGGCTGTAGAAGCAGCAAATAAAAATATCAAGAAAATCGTGCAGAAGATGACAGTGACTTATAAAGATTGGCACGAGATGTTACCATTCGCTCTACATGGGTATCGTACCTCAGCCAGGACGTCAACCGGGGCAACTCCTTTCTCCTTGGTTTATGGTATAGAGGCAGTCTTACCGATCGAAGTGCAAATACCCTCTCTCCAGATAATGAAGGATGCAAATCTGAACGAAGATGATTGGATCCAGACACGACTTGATCAGTTAAACTTTATTGATGAAAAGAGACTTGCTGCTATATGTCATGGTCAGACGTATCAGAAACGGATGATCAGGGCCTTTAACAAAAAGGTCAGACCACAGGAATATCAAGTTGGGGATCTGGTAATCAAGCGAATCATCCTTCCTCAGAGTGATCCAAGGGGAAAATGGACCCCTACATACGAAGGGCCATTTGTGGTTAAGCATGTGTTCTCAGGAGGAGCCATGATTCTAACCAACATGGATGCTGACGACCTTCCTCACCCCGCCAATGCAGACATAGTAAAAAGATACTACGCATAAAAAAAAGACCCGCTAGGCTGACATGCCTAGGCAAAAATTAGGGCTTCCCGGCGAACCAAAAGGGTTCGGGCAAAATGAAGGGATGAAATGAAAAATCTGTACACCCGGCAAGTCGAAAACCTAAAAAGGCGGCTTGGGCAAAAATGGGTATCCCGGTGGACTGAAAACCCGAAAGGGTGGTCCAGGCAAAAGTTAGGGATAAAGCGTAATACTATGTCTCATTGGATCACTTTGCATCCAGAATCCGGTATCTACATCAAGTTCAGACGGCATCGATCAGTCAGCTTCATCTTCAACTAAGGTCGTCAAGTGATGAGACGCTCGATGATATAAAGGCGATAGCAGAGTTGAAACCCAGTGGGATCATTCATTTCACACAGCTGTTTTATTTTCTCTTGTACAAAATTTGTATAAACTCTTTTCCGGCGACGTTCTCTTACTAGGACGTCAGCCTCTTGTACATAAAAACGCCTATTTACAGGCAATTCAAAATCAATACAAAAATCACTTTTCAGTTAAAATTGCCAATTGTTTTTCCTTTCCTGTTTTGTTTTGCGAAGAACGTCCAAGGTTCAATTTGTGATATATGCATTGACAATAATTTGCTAACTCATGAATATTTGCATACGAAACAAAGGGTTAATTACAAGTAACATTAGAAGCAGGGGCAATAAAGAGTTGTCTAAGCAATCTAATTGATTTGTCCTCCAAAGGTACCAAGGTGGGTTCAGCTAAAGAACATAACCAGATATCTTAATTCCCCAGAGAGTGAGTCAACAAGTCAGTACACTCTCCTCAAGCAAAGCTATATTATCAGCCTTAAGGAAGTTGGGTATCCCCCAGCAGATCTCAACATTCCCCAGCAATATACATACATTCTTAACAAGCATCCCCGACAGTCTTGGCCTAAATATTGTTCCCCGGCGATATACCAGACATTCATTGGAGTCATTTCCCCGGTACAATTCAAAACTTACCCAAGAGAGTCCAATCTAGTTCCCAAGGAAAGTTGGAATCCATATCCCCAAGCAGTAAGCTTATCCCCAGTAGATTCTGGAAGCTTATCCTCGCAGAGCATGAGCGCGTCTCCCGGCTTTATTCAAACAGTTATTTCCTTACCAGGATATAACTGGGTTATCCTCAGCCAAAAGCCACGGAAAGAGCGTCCTCAACAAAGTCTTCTTATCCCCAGCGAAGTCTATTAACACTTCTAACACAACAAGGGTATCCCTAGCAAGTTATTATCAACATCCCAGCAAAGTACCTCTCTCCCCACAGAGTATGGCTTCCCAGCAAGATCGTTAGAGTACTTTTCTCCCCGCAGAGTAATTCATTCGCCAAGTTTATCCCCAACGGAGTTATCTTTTCCTACCGGTATTCTTGCAACTATCATCCCTAGCGGAAGCAAAAATCTATTCTCCAAACATCAGCCCAGGAGTGACTTCCTGGCACCCGTCAAGGACTCATTTTCCTAAGACGAAAGCATAAATTCATAAACATCGCATTTCCATACATTATAGCATGCATATACGCATCATATCTCACAAATCGCATTTATATTGAGGACATCATTGCTTGATCCATATCATGCATTGCATATGACTGACCTTTACCTTTCAGGAAAGATCCAGTTAAGTTCTCAGCTATGTTCAAGACCTAGACCGATTCAGTTAAATCGACCCTAAGATTTTTCTGTTTCTTATCCAGTCCAAGGCCTTCTCTGGTTCAGTCAGATCGACCCTAAGATCTCCCTGTTTCTTATCCAGTTGAAGATTTCAAGACCTAGACCGGTTCAGTTAAATCGACCCTAAGATTTTTCTGTTTCTTATCCAGTCCAAGGCCTTCTTTGGTTCAGTCAGATCGACCCTAAGATCTCCCTGTTTCTTATCCAGTTGAAGACATTTCAAGACCTAGACTGGTTCAGTTAAATCGACCCTAAGATTTTACTGTTTCTTATCCAGTCAAAGGCCTTCTCTGGTTCAGTCAGATCGACCCTAAGATCTCCCTGTTTCTTATCCAGTTGAAGATTTCAAGACCTAGACCGGTTCAGTTAAATCGACCCTAAGATTTTACTGTTTCTTATCCAGTCAAAGGCCTTCTCTGGTTCAGTCAGATCGACCCTAAGATCTCCCTGTTTCTTATCCAGTTGAAGATTTCAAGACCTAGACCGGTTCAGTTAAATCGACCCTAAGATTTTTCTGTTTCTTATCCAGTCAAAGGCCTTCTCTAGTCCAGCTAGATCGACCCCTAACAGATTTTTCTGATAAAGACTCAGTAGAAGATATCCAAGATTCTCTCAATGATTACTGTTGAGGTTGAAGTCGCCCAAGATTCTCTCAATGATTAATGTTGAGGTTGAAGTCGCCTATGGTTCTCTCCCCGTTACTGCGGAGGTAGTAATCATCCCCAGGTTCTCTCAGCGTTCCTGTTGAGGTAGTAATCATCCAAGGTTCTCTCACCGTTCCTGTTGAGGTAGTAACCATCCCTGGGTCATTCATCACCTTTTGAAGATCCAGATCCAGCTCCTGTAACCAGTCAGGACACATCTATACAAAGAATCTGAAGACCAGCTCCTGTAACAGGCCAGGTAATCATTTTTCTCTTTTGCAGGTACGCAAGTTCTCGCTAAGGAATCTCTTACGCGATCAACACCCAGATGGAATCTATAAGCCCATCCACCATCCATCACCTCCTAGCATGGCATCTATAAGCCCATCATCCTATCCAATAATCTCCAAATGGCATCTATAAGCCCATTCCCCACCATCACACTACTATGTGAGCGCAAATTTCTGGGCACTCTAGTGTTCAATCATCTTCCACCTTCGGATTACGAAAGGCACGTCAGCCAATCTGCATCCTCAGGTCTAAGAAGATTGAACAGGGGCAACTGTTGTACCCCAAAATTTGCCCTCCCATATTCTTCAAGATTTGCCAAGTCAAAGCTTCAAAATCTCCTCAAGGGTTGCACAGTTCAAGGGCCTCCTAATAGTCAAAAATTAGGGTTTTGGTTCTGACAAAGAAAATGAAGTTTCCAAGGGTCTAATCAAGTCCCACATGCCTATAAACATGGTCAAGCATCCTCATACCAAGTTTCAAGACTTACAGCACAAAATTGCACAGTCAAAAACCCTAATTGCACTGCAGTCAACTGCAGGGGCAAAATGGTCATTTGACTGTCAAAAGTTCAAATTTTTGGTCAACATCTCATTTTGAAGCCACAAACATCATTTGATCAATGCTTGATCATGATTCTCAAAGCTTGGCTCAAAAAGTCTCAAGATGCAAAAGTTTCCATATTTGGACAGTTGAAAAAGTCAACTGTAACTTGACCAAGGCATAACTTCCACATGGATTATCAGAAAAATTCCATCCAAAGCTCATTTTGAAGAGAAAGACATTTCCTACAACTCCTATTCACAATTCAAATCCAAGAAATGCTCTCACAAAAAGTTATCAATTTCAACATTATAGGTCATTTTCAAAAGTCAACCAAAAGGGACTTTAAGTCAAAGGCCATAACTTGAGATTGGTAAATCAAAATGACATGGGACCAAAGACATTGGTTAGAGGACTCAAAGACCTTTCCAAAATGTCCAAGAACATGATCAAAGCTTAAACATTGAGCAAGATATGCCTTGTGGAAGTTTGGAAATTTTGGATATTTTGAAAAGTCAACATTGCTTCAAAAGTCTTAAAAATGCTAATGGGCCTCTTTTTCTTCCAAAATCCATCATCCAAAACATGTGCACGACCTTTTGGCCCAAAGGGAAGTTTTTCATCATTTTTATTTTATTTATTTGAATTTTTAATTGCTAGAAATTCATTTAATTAATTAAAATGTATGAAAAATACCAAACCTAAGTTTTTAAATCTTTTTATGCAGGGAATACACTCAATATTTCGTGCATGATCAGATTTGGAAAGAATCCATGTGATTGGACATGATTGATATCAAATTAGCTTGAAAAAGATTGAAAAATTATGGCATGGAAATCAAATATTTTCTCATCAATTCATTGATTCTTTGGACCAAATTTTGAACCCTAATCATTCACACATATATACTAATGCAAACCCTACTCCTAAGGACCACAAAGCTGCGCAAGAACACCATAACAAAGTTTGCATTTTTTTCAAGAAAACACAAATAATGAAAACCATCTTCCAGTGCGATTAAAGGCCAAAGAACCATTCCATTACCTTCCTGAGACTTCAAGGAAGGTTTTCAGATCAAAACCATCCATCCTAATGCAGAGAAACGGTAGAACGATCGTGCCCTGTACAAGATTTTTTTCATATGCTTGCATCATGATTCATGCGTTTTTAGTAATTTTTAATGTTTGATTTATGTTCCTTGATTGATTCTAAAGCTAACTGTATTGTTTAATTAAGTTTTCATCACCCATACGCGAAACTACCATGGACGATTATTAGGGTTCTTCAAATTTCAAATTGGGTACTTTCACCTACTGTAAAATTGAGACACCTCAATGCCATGGTTGAAATCAGGAAGCTTGGACGATTTGAAAACACCCCTCGCGCCTAATTTATATAACCATATGGCCTAATTGCTATTTTGGAAAAGAGTGTATTTTGGGGGGGTTTAAAACCCCCGCTAAGTCTTTTTATGTTTCAGGTAAAAGGCGAACGAGGAAGAAGAAGATGAGGTGTAAAGCAGTAAGTGGTTCATTTGAATTTTCGCGCTAAAATCCCACTAACTCTTATTTTCTCTTATATTAATTGTTAGTTATATAATATACAAAGAAGCGTTGGTAGCTCAGTGGTAGGCATGTGTGTTGGTAACCAACAGGACCTGGGTTCGATCCCAGGTCCCCCTCCCTTTCCTTATATTTTTCTCCTAATTATATTCTTGTGTAGCTCATTTGCAAGCGTCTACCATACGCTCATCACTCAAACCATGCCACACGTCCCACCAAGATCAAACCCAAGGCCATGATTCAGAGCATAGGATACATCCCAGTCAACGTCCGCACACGTGAATACTGGATAGTAAACCAGGACAAAGGTTGTTGGGCCTGAATTGCTAAGTTATGACCTCCAATTGGGGACAGAACCCCCCAAGGTATTGTATTTCTTTTCTTTTCTTTATTTTATTTGTTTCAATTATTTATTTTTTTAATTAATTCCTTTAATTTAATTTATTTTCTTAATATATAAAAAATAATATAAAAATCAGAAAGGTCATAAAAATCAAAAAAATATATTTCATTTAAATTTATTTTTGTGAATAAAATCTCATTAATTAATTAGTATTTTTATTCTAGGATTAACTTTAATATCTTTTCTTAATAAATTAAAAATTTGTAGAATTAGGTTTAATTATTTTAATTACTTTTTTCTTTTATTTTCTCATCACTAATAATTAATTAATTATTTTTATAAATCAAATTGCATTAATTAATTAGGTTTAATTTTAGGTAATTTTCATATTTTCTTAATAAATTAAAAAATAGCTAGAATTAGGGTTAATTAATATTTTAATTCCATTTAATTCTCATCAAAATCATAAATACCAAAAAACTCAAAAATAATTTCTTTTTTCTTTTAATTTAATTAATTTGTTAGTAATAATTTAATTTCATTAAAGAGGGTCCAACGCCCTCGTTTCAATTTTAATTCAATTCGCGCATTTTATTTTTATTTCTTTTCTTTAAATATTAATGTAATTCTCCCAAAGCCGTGTAAATTTATATTTCTCGCACCTTTACTTCTTTATTTTCTGTCAAATAGGGTCCTGGATTAAATTTGGCGATGTGGACCCGCGCCTTTGTAATAGTTTAGGAACTTTATATTTCTCGCAACTTTTAACTGTTAATAATGGCATGCAAGAATGAATGACAAAAATAAAAACAAAAGCGTAGATCACCCATGACATGACAAAAGACAAAATATCTGAAAAACGACACACAAATCACACACCACCCCTAGGGTACGCCTCACTGTTGCCTTGCCTCGAAAAGTGATCGTCGAGTAGAGGATGTCTTAGTAAGTCCTCATGATCCGGGAACCTGGCATGAGGGTAGCTTCTAAGGTGTCTTCCCATTGCTCTGGTGATCACCATGTCCCGAACCTCGAATTGACCCGAACACCTCCAATGGTGGTGCTACCTACCCCTCAATGGTGGGATGGCACTACCTTAAGGACATCTACATAGACAAATTCCTTAGGGTAGGTAGACGACTCTAGATACTTGCTCTAATTTCAAAACAAATCAAAAAATACTTTTCACACCGACACCTTTTCAAAAAGCTTTCGAAAGCAATTTTTCAAACACTCTTGAGGACCGATACAAGAGTCGAACTGGAATTTTCAAAGAAACTTTTTAAAACCCACAGTTGAAAAGATAACAAACCATTTTTGAAAACACAAATGAGCAAGTATCTAAGAGCCCATGGATAACCGTGGATAGAAAGGGTGCTAACACCTTCCCTTTCTATAATCTACCTCCCGAACCGAGAGCAATCTCTTTAAGGAATTTTTCTATGCTTTTGTCCTTTCCATTTGGAGAAAATAAAAGACGGTGGCGACTCTTGCTTCCGCAACATTTCGCGAACCAGTGTTAAACAGTCAGTTCCAGATCCACCGATCACAATGATGTTCTCAAAATAAATGAGATTATGTTGTATGCAATGTGTATGCGCACGTCATGATGTATGAACATGAAATGCTATTGTGGTACGTCCGAGTTTGGAAAAATAAATCCCCGACTGTTGTTGGAGAATAAAGAGTTTCACTCGCTGGAGATAACGACCGAAGATGATTGGGAGAATAATCCTGCAGGAGAGAATAACTCCGCTAGGGAATGGACTGACGAGGAAATGACTCTGGAGTATATACTCTGCTAGAAGATCTGCTGATTTGGAGAAATAAAACTCAGCTGCGGATGAATTACTGTTGCTGGTGACAGTGAACCCTGTTGGAGATTGAATTTCTGTCTATGAAAGGAATGAACTCCGCTGGGGATAGAAAGAACTTCGCTGGGGATGATCTTTCAGTTGCAACTTGCTAAGGATAACCCAGTTAGACTCTTGTGAGTATACCCTCTGAATTTGGCTGAGGAGATTTATTTGTGCTTCACAGGGGACAAGCTTCCAGAGTCTACTGGGGAAGAGGAGTTGTGGTCTTTTGATTTGTAGTAGTCGGAGAGGAAAACTCAAGCTGGGGAATCCTGGTGTTGTTGGGGAAATAAACCATGTCGTCGGTCCGCTAGAGAGGTGACATCTTCGTTGGGGGAAGTCCTCGAGGATTCTTGAGGTTGATCCTGTTGGGGAAAGGTTTTCAGAGAATAAACCCTTGCTGGGAGTCATCCTATGAGAAGGATTTTGGGGGAGACTTGTCACTGCCCCTAGTAGCAAGTGTTTGTGACATTGCCAGAAAATGTTTAATTGTACGTAACCCTTCATTGAGATTGATGTTCAATGCCCCAAGTAACGGAGATGGAGACTTGCCCCTTGTTACTCTGCACTTCTTCAGAGATTTCTTGAAATCTTGACTGGACTACCCCAGGTGTGCTGGATAGTGACATGTCAAGTCCCCTTGTTGATAGGAGATTTATCAATGGAAGTGTCATCCTTTTTGAAGTGATTTTGTTCACTAAGAGGGCTTTCGTTCATCGGATATTCATTGTGTGAATTTCTCTGTTGTCAAACAAATAGCCAAATGCAAACAGTGATATTCAAATAATGCAAAGTTTATGCTTGTATCGAAGTTTTGAAAAATGCGTTTTTTAGCGGAAAACTCTTTATAAGACAAATTCAACACAAGATTTAGGGCAAAGCCTTACAGGAGTCAGGATACCTTTTGTAACAGTATGCTTTTGAACTAACCCATGCTTCATATAGGACTTTTGAAGGGTTGTAACGTGGCTTGGTTCACGGTTTAAGAAACAAAGGATAAAGGCTCAAAGTATATTTGTACCCACCCGCTCTTCGTGATGTTCTTCAATCCTAAACTCAGTTAATTGTGCATTTGAACTCCAAATGAGTCTGGAACGATGTTTTTGGTGATGGTTCACACAAGTTGAATTTGTTGGAAGGCAGTCATTTTTGCAAAAATTTTCACGTTGTTGAGGATTTGTAATGACCTCGTTCTTTTGATTTGTCATCCCTAACTTTTGCCTGACTATTTCTGTTTTCGAGATTACAGTCAGCGGGATGCCCCAGCTTTCTTAAGCCTCCTTTATAGGTTTTGGCTCAGTGGGCTTTTTTCTTTTGAGAGATTGACTGCCTATGAGATAAGGAACCACCACTGTCTTTTGATTCCAGAGGAATGCTTTTGATGTCGTTCATTGTATTATGAACTGAGAGTTTTGCGACTTTAATGTCCATCTTTTGAATTAACTGAGAGACTACCCTGAATATGAATATGGTGGATAAATATACTATCGAGACTCATTAGATAATTTGAATTATTTCAAATGTATATGGAATATGTGTCATTAAGTAATAGTCCTTTTAACTTAGTTTCTTAGTGATGAAGTAACCTAAGATTTGGTGATGGAGAATTAGAAAATACTGAAATTGTTTACATCTATTATACCATAATACAATATGTATATGGTGGGTAAATATACTATCGAGACTCATTAGATAATTTGAATTATTTCAAATGTATATGAAATATGTGTCATTAAGTAATAGTCTTTTAACTTAGTTTCTTAGTGATGAAGTAACCTAATATTTGGTGATGGAGAATTAGAAAATACTGAAACTGTTCACATGTATTATCCCATAATACAATATGAATATGGTGAATAAATATACTATCGAGACTCATTATATAATTTGAATTATTTCAAATGTATATGGAATATGTGTCATTAAGAAATAGTCTTTTAACTTACTTTCTTAGTGATGAAATAACCTAAGATTTGGTGATGGAGAATTAGAAAATACTGAAACTGCTTACATCTATTATACCATAATACAATATGAATATGGTGGGTAAATATACTATCGAGACTCATTAGATAATTTGAATTATTTCAAATGTATATGGAATATTAGTCATTAAGTAATAGTCTTTTAACTTAGTTTCTTAGTGATGAAGTATCCTAAGATTTGGTGATGGAGAATTAGAAAATACTGAAACTGAATACATCTATTATACCATAATACAATATGAATATGGTGGATAGATATACTATCGAGACTCATTAGATAATTTGAATTATTTCAAATGTATATGGAATATGTGTCATTAAGTAATAGTCTTTTAACTTAGTTTCTTAGTGATGAAGTAACCTAAGATTTGGTGATGTAGAATTAGAAAATACTGAAACTGTTTACATCTATTATACCATAATACAATATGAATATGGTGAATAAATATACTATCTAGACTCATTAGATAATTTGAATTATTTCAAATGTATATGGAGTATTTTCATTAAGTAATAGTCTTTTAACTTAGTTTCTTAGTGATGAAGTAACCTAAGGTTTGGTGATGGAGAAGAAGGAAAATACTGAAACTGTTTACATCTATTACACCATAATACAATATGAATATGGTGGATAAATATACTATCGATACTCATTAGATAATTTGAATTATTTCAAATGTATATGGAATATGTGTCATTAAGTAATAGTCTTTTAACTTAGTTTCTTAGTGATGAAGTAACCTAAGATTTGGTGATGGAGAATTAGAAAATACTGAAACTGTTTACATCTATTATACCATAATACAATATGTATATCGTGGGTAAATATACTATCGAGACTCATTAGATAATTTGAATTATTTCAAATGTATATGAAATATTTGTCATTAAGTAATAGTCTTTTAACTTAGTTTCTTAGTGATGAAGTAACCTAAGATTTGGTGATGGAGAATTAGAAAATACTGAAACTGTTCACATGTATTATCCCATAATACAATATGAATATGGTGAATAAATATACTTTCGAGACTCATTAGATAATTTGAATTATTTAAAATGTATATGGAATATGTGTCATTAAGTAATAGTCTTTTAACTTAGTTTCTTAGTGATGAAGTAACCTAAGATTTGGTGATGGAGAATTAGAAAATACTGAAACTGGTTACATTTATTATACCATAATACAATATGAATATGGTGGGTAAATATACTATCGAGACTCATTAGATAATTTGAATTATTTCAAATGTATATGCAATATGAGTCATTAAGTAATAGTCTTTTAACTTAGTTTCTTAGTGATGAAGTATCCTAAGATTTGGTGATGGAGAATTAGAAAATACTGAAACTGTATACATCTATTATACCATAATACAATATGAATATGGTGGATAGATATACTATCGAGACTCATTAGATAATTTGAATTATTTCAAATGTATATGGAATATGTGTCATTAAGTAATAGTCTTTTAACTTAGTTTCTTAGTGATGAAGTAACCTAAGGTTTGGTGACGGAGAAGAAGGAAAATACTGAAACTGTTTACATCTATTACACCATAATACAATATGAATATGGTGGATAAATATACTATCGAGACTCATTAGATAATTTGAATTATTTCAAATGTATATGGAATATGTGTCATTAAGTAATAGTCTTTTAACTTAGGTTCTTAGTGATGAAGTAACCTAAGATTTGGTGATGGAGAATTAGAAAATACTGAAATTGTTTACATCTATTATACCATAATACAATATGTATATGGTGGGTAAATATACTATCGAGACTCATTAGATAATTTGAATTATTTCAAATGTATATGAAATATGTGTCATTAAGTAATAGTCTTTTAACTTAGTTTCTTAGTGATGAAGTAACCTAAGATTTGGTGATGGAGAATTAGAAAATACTGAAACTGTTCACATGTATTATCCCATAATACAATATGAATATTGTGAATAAATATACTATCGAGACTCATTAGATAATTCGAATTATTTCAAATGTATATGGAATATGTGTCATTAAGTAATAGTCTTTTAACTTAGTTTCTTAGTGATGAAGTAACCTAAGATTTGGTGATGGAGAATTAAAAAATACTGAAACTTCTTACATCTATTATACCATAATACAATATGAATAGGGTGGGTAAATATACTATCGAGACTCATTAGATAATTTGAATTATTTCAAATGTATATGGAATATGTGTCATTAAGTAATAGTCTTTTAACTTAGGTTCTTAGTGATGAAGTAACCTAAGATTTGGTGATGGAGAATTAGAAAATACTGAAATTGTTTACATCTATTATACCATAATACAATATGTAT